>JAOYSI010002390.1:0-16091 GCA_025775065.1 Hiodon alosoides
GCCTTCCCGCTCTGACCGTGTGCGTGGGTGCTGTTCGTGCGCGGCTAGCGTGCGAGTTTTACCGGTCTGACAGTGCGCGTGGGTGTTGTTCGTGCGAGGCTGGCGTGCGAGTTTTACCTGTCTGACAGTGTGCGTGGGTGTTGTTCGTGCGAGGCTGGCGTGCGAGTTTTACCTGCCTGACAGTGTGCGTGGGTGTTGTTCGTGCGAGGCTAGCGTGCGAGTTTTACCTGTCTGACAGTGTGCGTGGGTGTTGTTCGTGCGAGGCTGGCGTGCGAGTTTTACCTGTCTGACAGTGCTTGCTCTGCATGTGTGGTTTGCAGTAGGTGGCCTTGGTCATGGTGAGGGGCTTGCACAACACAGCCTTGTTCTTGGCATCCTTCAACATCCCTCCTCCGGCGTACGGCGACAGCGAGGCCTGATTGTACACCTGCAGCAGCAGACACCTGTTACACACGGACCGAGGTCTTGCCCAGGCTCAGCAGAGGTGAGAAGTGCACGTCAAGGGATGAGGAGAGGAGTTTCAGAACAGAGGGTCTATTTGCGGGCCACCTGTCTGGGACTCAACTAGTTTACGGCGAGGCTAAAATGATACAAGTTTGAGACTCCATTTATTAGTGGACAATTTAAAATGCTAATATCGACTATGAACTTGTAGGGATCCGTTAGGTTTGGGAAGCACCGCGGTTTCTGTTGGAAGGACTGGCTTTTGAATTTGAACAGAGATGCTATCGACTGAAAGCCCGCAACGCGACCACCCAAGTTTTCTGCCACATTCACCGCCAACGACCAAAAGGAGAGGGAAGAGATGTTCGGAGACTCACCGAGGTTTTGGATCCCTGCGACGTTCCTCCATAGCCTGGCGAAGAGAGAAAACACAGGGTCAGAGACCAGAGTTAGAGGCCATGGCGTTTCTGCACATGCAATCACATGTGGAAACAGGCCCCAATTTAACCCTGGTATGAACCCAAGACAAAAACCCACGCAAGACATTCCGATATGCGCGCACACACACAGATCCGCCACTCAGGTCTCCCTGATCTAGTTCCGTACCGAAGTTCATGTTCTCGGGTCCCTTCTGAGTGGCCATGTTGGGCTCGTTCTGCTGGCAGTAGAACCGCAGGAGACACTGCTGGTCACAGAAGTGCTTCAGCTCGGCCCGCCAGTGGACCGTCTCCGTCAGGTTCCCCTGGACCTTACAGCAGTCGCATCGCGCCGCCTGAGAAGGACCCACGCACGAACGTGAACCCATGAACGTTGAACGTGAATGCACGAACGTGAACCCATATGCACACACGTGTAGCGGGAAACGTCGCAAGCCAACTGTATCATTAAGGGACTTCATGGAAAATCATTTATCGTAAACAGATGTTATTTCCGTTGAGCACTTCCATCGACGAATAAAAACGTTGACCTTCTGCACCCAATTAATGTGGCTGTTTAGGGTTAGAAAGAGCATCTGGTCTGAAGATCACATCCATAACGAGGCAAACGAGCAGCTCTGACCTTGTAGTACCAGTCGTGGAACTTCTTCGAGCAGGCCTCACTGCAGAACTCCCTCTGCACGCCGTCCATCAGCTTGGTCACCCCCCTCTTGCACATCTGAGAGCAGTAGTTGCACGTGACACACTTCAGCCCCAAACGGCGGACAAAATCCTGCTTGAACAGCAGCTTGCAGCCTGGGGAGACCAACGAATCACGTGCAGGGGTTGGCCAAGACTCAAGATTATCGCTCGTACGATTGGTTCAGGCAGAGCTAAAATGGGCGATGGTGGCCAAGAAAACAAATGCGAAAATGCACGGAGGATTTTGTTCTGAATTGCTGGCCAGACTTCACCTTCGCTGCAGAAAGGCCTCTTGACTCCTGAGAACTTCACCGTTTCGTGGAGCGTCTTCTCCTCCTGGCAGTACTCGCAGAACGTGACAATGCAGTGCAGCTTCTTATAGTCCTCACAGCAGGTCTTGCTGCAGAACTGGTACACTTTATTCTGGGTGGGGTGAGAAAACACAGGCGGGGCTGCGTTCAAAACGCGTGGCAGGAACTACGATACGCGTCCCAGAAGTGTTCTCAGCACTGCAGTGCTTCCACACTGTTCCTGGGAATAAATAAAAAAAGAGAGAAAGAAAACCCAACGACAACACAGACAGTCCCCCCACCTCCAGAAGAAAATCATTAACAACAAATTGAACAGATCGCTGGTCTCGTGGAAGAGATTTAAGGTCTTAGACGCAACATTACATCCTCGGGGGAGCAGGGAGAGGAACGTTAAAAATATCAGACTAATCTTCACACATGACATATCTAATGATGACGTAATAGAATACCCAACGTCTAGTAAAGGGCCATTAACCTTATCCACCTAATCCATCTCCGCAATGCTGGGAGCTTCGCAGCGGCAACGGGGCCCATGAGTCTTTCAAAAAAGGCGTGACTTGGCTGTGGATTTAACCCATGTTTTTTACAAACAATCTAGCCCAAACCGAACACATGGATATATTGTATTGACTAGGATTAGAAATTATTTTTAAAATAAATACTCAAACCAATGCAAAACCAAGAGGACAGTTACGCGACAGTTACATAATTTGTCTAATTTGCCAGCTTTTGGTTTTCTCCTTGAGGTATGTTGTTTGTAAGACAAGATCGATGATCTAAACAAAGTCCTGCGAAAGGCCAAAAACACGCCTGTGTTAAAAAGGGACGCACCTCCCACTCCAGCGTTTCGGGCTTGAGGCTGAACGCCCCTCGACAGTAGTTGCATTTCAGCTGGATGTTGTTGGAGGCGGAGGAGCGTACCGGCTGCCCGTTCGTCGACACATGAACGTTGGCGTTCTGAAAGAGCAGGAGGAGTCGGGGACGCGTCGCTCAGCAACGTCAGGTTAACGTGTGTCAACGTTCGTTCATCACACACACACAGACAAACAAACACACACACACGCACGCACGCACGCACGCACACACAAAGGCAGACGCGCACACCACACCAACTCTATACACACACACACAAACACACACGAGTATGCGCATACCACACAAAATCCACACACATGCATGCACGTGTGCATACCACACAAACTCCACACATACACGCACGTGTGCATACCACACAAACTCCAAACACACACACACGTGTGCATACCACACAAACTCCACACACACACGCACACGCACGTGCATGCGCCCGCACACATGCGACGGACATGAGGTCAGGCCCGCTCTTTTTCGGATCCACTGAAACACCCGGGGCAGGCGGCAACTTTCTGTATCCATCAGTGCTTCAACGCTGCTGAGAGTCATGGCCAGACGGGCGGAACCGTACCTGGAATTTAGTCACGCAGTTTGAACTGCAGAAGTTATAGACCTTTCCGTCCGGCAACGTAGCTTGGTACTGAGGTAATGCGTTTATATGACAAAAGTGACAGGTGGGTTCTTCACCTGGAGAGACCAATTAAAGAGTCATATGTAAATCAATCGAAATAAACATTAATAACTCTGTCGAGAAGCAGAATATTTCAATCTTATCTGTGGACGTCCATCTTTTCTCTAGAAACGCCATTAAGTTTAAACAATCGTTTTTCTACTGAAGTGTTCATTCGTAATCACACCAACAGCCACCTGTCCCAGAAATACAATTTTAACAACGTAGAATAAAGACAAGAAAGAAAAGGGTTCCCGGTTTGAGTGCGAGCTCACCGACTGCGGCAGGGCCGGTGGCCTTGGACTTGTGCGAGGTCATGCACGCCGTGGAGCAGTAGGGCTCCATGATGCCGCTGGGTCCGATGCACTGGGTGACGTCAAAGGACCGGCACGCAGTCTTGCAGCCGCTGCAGTTGGTCATCTTACCATGTGCCTACGGGTCAGAGACACGGGAACACTGAGCTCGCACAGTAAGCGCATCGCTACTTTACACAGTAAACATCTCACTATTTAGACCAACACTTTTCTCTGGCATGCCATGATTTTATAACCATGTCTTTTGCTAAGAATGACCTCAAGCAATTATTTTTGAGGCAACAACTTAAGACACAAGTAATACTGCAGGGTTCCCAAAAGGGGACCTAGTCCTAGATTCTGGGGTTGTAAAAACCTTGTGCATCTCATAAACCATGCATAAAAGGCGCAAGGGTTTTTCCCATCTGCATTCCTTAACCCAACACCAAGCCTAGCATGCAACAAACTCACGCGGAAAAAAATCTAATAAATAAATATATTTTAAAGAAGACATTTATAAGCAGAGCACTCCCGCTGCTCCACACTGGAAACTCTGTCCTTGCTGATATGCAACTGAAGGCAGGTGCTTATGAATATTTATTAGCACTGGAGCAGTTACTTGGTGGGCTCAGATCTGAATCACCATCTCTGTCTGCAGAATCTTCGCGGTGGCCAGTTGTTACGGGCCTGGGTCAAAAAATATTCCAAGTGGTAATGCTATTGGATATTAACGAGCACTGAGACCGAAAGCCTGCGACAATAGAAGGACAGGAAGTGTTATTCAGTGGCGGGCGAGCCCATTTGAACACTGTCCCCAACCTTCTTAGAAGAACACCTCCCTGCACAGACATGTTGGATAAGCAAATGGGTAACTATTACTGTCCGATCGCGATTGCCAATGGCGGTGGCCACAGGGGCGGCGGCGGCGGCGGAGCCTGACCTGCTTGTAGTCCTTGACGCAGTTCTGGGAGCAGAAGCGCTTCTGCTGCCCGTCGATGAGCAGGAAGTGGTTGGCGGACGCCTTGCTGGGAAGGTAGTCGCCACACTGCTCGCAGCAGTTCATGATCAGGCCATTGGCCATGCGGTACCGGTTGAAGCAGGCGTCGCTGCAGATCTTGTGGGTCACGTTCTTGAAGCTCACCTCGTGGCGGATCTGACGGACAGCGGAACCCGCATGGAAAAAAAACCAAAAGACATTTAAAACGTTTAAAAACCGGCCTTGACTTGATCAAGGAAAAGAACAACCCTAACTACAGGAATTAAGGCTTGGCTTCATTTCATTTCCAGCCTGCATAGTGTCTCTGGCAGAGTACATTGTTTTTAAAGCACACCTCTGTCAGCTTCCCGCAGACAGTGCACTTGGTCTTCACCGGGGTCTTGGGTGGGTTCTGCTTGGTTTCATAGGACGTCAGGCAGCCGGTGCTGCAGAACTCCTGGAAGGATTCACTGGAGTCCACCTGGGCCACAATGGTCCCTTTCATGCTGGTTATGTCTCTGAAGCGAGAGAAAGAGAGAAAGAAGGAAAAGGAAACAGACATGCTCATTATAGACTTGTGATAACCTCGACAAAAACTACCTTACTCAGTGAGAACAGGTGCTGTTCTTTTCAAGTCTGTGACTCGGACAGACCATGGAGAAAAACTATGATTGGTACAAATTAATGAGTCGGTGCTGAGGATTGAGGGGTCTCTAAAAATCTTAGACTCGTAGAAACACTCTGAGCCAATACAATTATATACACTACGGTACGAGCAGGTCTGCATTGGAGATTGGGCCAAGTCCATAAACCTGCACATTCTTCATGGTGACATATTAATGATGATTATTATGAAGATAATCCTGACAGCTTAAGTCACTGACCAAGATCTGGCCAATGCCAGGCAGCCTGTCCAAGCTAAACACTGACTCTAGTTCAGACACAAACATCCCGGGAGGTAACATGAGGCCAATGAGGGCAGTCGACGGCCGAGCAATGGCTCCTGTTCTTTTCACAAGCATTTTCAGGAATCCAAAAGACCTCAAACCAGAGCAGAATCATCAGCGGGACTTACTTCTTGCACATGGTGCAGTTCTTCTTGGGGGCGGGTTTGTGGGAGAACGCCGACAGGCAAGTGGTGGAGCAGAAGAGGTGGGCGGAGCCTTTGCGCTGATAGGCCGTCTGACCCTTCTTCAGCGGCTTCTTGCAGTTGGCGCAGGTGACCTTCACCGTCCTGGGGGGCTGCTGCGAGCCGCCCGAGGAGGAGGAGGAGGAGGAGCGCAGAGGGGGCTTGGGCGAGGAGGCCGCGGGCGAGGGGGAGTCTGCGCTGGGCTGCTTCTGATTGCGCGGGAAAGACGCCGACTGGGAGATCCAGGAGTCTGCGACGGGGAAGACGACGTAGAGGTAGTGACATCACTTCCCTTCATGCGGTTCCTTCAGTTAAAAACTGGCGTCAGCTCCCCCATGAGTCCACCCCGCAAGCTTATCCATTCTCAAGACAAGACGAAAAAGAGAACGGCCAACAACCTTCCCTTCACATGGCTGCCTAGACACTGCTGTAGCAAAACATGCAACGTAACATTATTTTAAATGACCCTGTAACTTTTTGAGAGGTTTCAAGAAAACAAATAAAAGCCCTCTCTTTTTCTCTCTACAATTATTACACTATTGTTTTCATATACAAGTGTGTGAACGTCTGCGTCTGCGTCTGCGTCTGCGTCTGCGTCTGCGTCTGCGTCTGCGTCTGCGCATGTATTACCAGGCCTCTGGTGAGTCCCAGTCTCTCCATTCTGGACAGGCTCACGGGCGGTTCCGATCCGACCAGGGTTGAATGTGCTGGAGGAGCCACTCTGAGCGGCGGGCCTGCCACTGGTGCAGGGGTTGGTCTGAGAGCCCTTGCGCTGAGCCTCTGGGTTCAGGCTGAAGGTGTTGCTGATCTGAAGGCCGTTGTCCACCTCCAAAACCTCCTCTGTCGCCAGGCTGCTGTCCTGCAAGGAGGTCACGCTGGTGATCATCAGTTTCATGTCCCCCTGTTGGGATGACCCGACAGCCGTGACGGCGGCCTCTGAGGAGTCGCCGTCCAGCGTGGAGGCGGAGCCTAGCGTGGTAACGCCCAGCGTGGAGGCCGAGCCCAGCGTGGTGACGCTGGCTATCTTAATCTCAGAGTCAGGCTCCGTGCTGCTCAGGGCCCCGCCTGGTGGCTGAGCGTCTGGGGCCGAGTTCGAGGAAGAGTCTTTCTGCTCGAAGGAGTCTTCCTCGTCGTCGATCACTATCGTCTCGCTCAGGCTCTTGGTCGGGGGGGCGGGGGGAGGAGTGGGGGCCTCGGAAGCATCCGCGTTTCCGGGGACGACCGCCGCGGAGCTCTCTTCGACACAGTCTGCGGGTTTGGAGACGGGCGCGCCAACGGGAGAGCCGTCCGGCGGGGAGGGGGCGGGGCTGGGCCCCTTGAGGGGCGGGGCCTCCACCAGCACCACGTCGTCATCGTCGGTCAGGTCCGTCTGCACAGTCTCCGCACAGCCAGCATCCGGACCGTCCGCGGCTACGTCCATCTCCACCACCGGGGCGGCGCCAGCGGAGGACACGTTCCCCGTTGCCACGACGTCCTCCGCATCCTCCAGCCTTGGGTCCGCACTCTCAGCCAAGCCTCCGTCCATCGCTTAGGCAACCACCTGCCAACAGACACAGGGCTGTCGAATGAGGGAGGGGGGAGGCGAGACAACGGAGAGATGGTTCACAAACAAAATGGCCAGTTTTTTTTTTTACTTCTCTGACAGATGAAACCATCTCTGAGTTAGGGTCTTCTAGCTGCAATGAGGGATGGGAGGCGAGCCTAGTGCATCCTGGGCCAGGTTCCCGGAGGACCCATTTGGACAGGAGGGATAGTCCACAACCTGTACATACTCAACAGTATGCATTCCTCTCGATCCAAGCAGCAGTTACTGCTGCAGACCAACGTGCCCCTGAATATAGCCCCTTACCCCTCACTGAAATACCTATCTATAGAGGTTTATCTCATACGTTTTGTAATCTGTAGAAAATAATGATCGTGGTTGTAATTGTTGTAAGCTTGTGGCTGACTGTTAAGGAAAGGAACTAAGATTAGAGACAGGTGGCCAGGCCAGTTCAGATTTTAATTTGATATATTAGACTAAAAGATTTGGAAACATATTCACATTTCACCCATGTATAACAGGCGAACACACACAGAAGCAAGAGAAGTGAAGAAACGTTTCCAATGCCACAACTGTGAATTCATACTTCAGTGGAGGAGAAACGCACACCTCGCCCAATACAGCCGTTCTACACCTTTTGGCTGTCAAAGACGACCTTCTCACGGTCACCTGATTTTGGACGTGCGCCGAACAAAAAACAAACAAAAACGTATTCAACCTTGGGCCCAAAACCAAGAACCAGGGTTTACTTATAACCCCCTAATTGCAGAAGACCTGCTTCTATCTGCCCCTCTCGCTCGCTGGTGAGTGGTGACGCACCTCTTGTTGCCGTAGTGATCAGACCACCGAAGGGATTGCTTTTCTTCTCTAGGCAGACATCGGGTTCATTGTGTGTATAATATTAAAACGCACATGCACACACATACACCACCACCATGACAGATCTAATCTTCAACTGCCGTCAAATCACCAGGTAGAAATGAGCGTCGCTGCTATGACACAGGATCCAGCGCCAACGGTACACATTCAGACGGTAAAACTAAACGTAAAAACCCCATTTCAAATACCCCAAATTGGTTCTGAAACTGAATGTGTAGAAACAAGATCCTAGCCTTGGAATTCAGTCGGTCCGGGGCACCGAAAGACGAAAGGCTTCGGTACAACACTGAAACAAATCCTAGCACAACGCTAAAAAAGGCACCCATTTCTCACAATCCACCAAGCCCCAGCCACCATCTCCTACCTAGACTACTGTAACTCGGCTGACTAACGTCCCCCGTGTGCAACATTCTGTTTGACAATTATTTGCACTTAACGCAGCCAGCGACAATGATCACATAAGCCAGTCTGAATAAGGGTGGCTTTTCGGAATAAACGTATAACCTTCCATGACCGGACCTTCCCATCACGCGCTATAAGACGGCAGCGTTTGTTTGCCGAGAACCGGTTGCCTACCTGGGCCAGGTTTACATGGCACATGCTACATTATTTCATCTGTCTACACGGCTTTTTATTACCTTAGCAGTTTTATTCAACCTACCATCCCCAATGAGATTCCAGCATTCTTGTTGGTATTCACGCCTGAACCCTGCAGTTCAAAGTCCCCTGACCACTACCCAATAGCGCTGCTGAGCAGAAACGAAGGGAATAATAATTTGGGGAAAATAAGATAAGCCTCAACAAATATTAACGGATGTCTCACAAGTATGCGAACACCCGATCTTCAAGGGTCCAGGGCATATTTTGGCTCATCTTCTACCCCAGCACAGTAATTACTTCTTCAGATAGATTTATTTGACATGCAGCGAGAAGTCAACTCACCTGGCATTCTAAAAATTCACTTAACTGAGAGAACAGTCAAGTCTAAAATGAGTGGAACTGCATCTGTCTGTGACACACACACAAACACACACAATTAAAAGCTACCCGTGTCTGTGTAAAACAGCCTGGCGGCTGTGTCGAGCTGGGACCGTCCCTGAACAGAAGGTTGCGGTTTACCCTTAAGAAACCAAAAAACAGGTTTAGCATAGTAGTAAAAACAAGGGGATGATAAAGAGCAGGTTTCGAACCTGGTGGAGAGTACAGCTTATTTGGGTGGTAAACCAACGGGCGGAAAAAAAGAAAACCACAGAATGTCAAAGCTACGCAGGGGTGCATCTGCTCGGCAGCCAAATAACGCAATAACGCGCAGGTGCTAAGCAATCAGTACACGTCCAGCGAGGATGCCATTTCGGACCGGATGTCTTGATACACATCAGAAAGAGATTCGCATTTGATCAGGTAACTCTCTGTTAATAATTTACCACCCCACTATTCATACCGCCTGTCAAGTTCAATACCCGCTTTCCACCAGTCAACCCCTCGTAAATTGTCTGCCAAGTTGCCAGTCAATCTCCTCAGTCTCCTAAAATGATAATCCAAGTACAGACCAACGGCATACGGCAGGAAACGCGTGTTAAGTTCTGTATTATCCGGCTTATTCACCATTTTGGCCCATTTGAACGATTCGCGTTTTTAAAAAAAACAACACAGGAAGGCCTTACGGGCATGGGATATTTTAGCAATAGCAGTAACATAACGTGTTTAACAATAAACACGCTATGTGCAAGTAAAACTTGGCCCAGGTTCTCTACCCTCATCAGTGATACGGGACATCACTGAAGTAGTTCTGACTGTACGCATCCTAGCGAGCTCTTGGTACTTTCGACAGCAGGCACGTTTGATGCCGAGTCAATCTAAACGCCTATAGCCCATTCTCCGCCATTACACCGGCATCAACATCAGCTGGTGAAGACTCCTGCCTAGCCATCATCTGTTGCATCCTCTGGCGTCCGTGACAAATAGGCCGGTGCCGTGGCCTGTAAATCAAGGGTGCGCACTGTACAGCAGAGAAAATTGATGACGACTGCAGCAAAAAACACTGCCACCTGGGAAACGTAGTGCTGGTTTACTTGGAAGACTTGAAAACCAGAAGGGGGTCAGTTCGCATCCAAAGAAGGATATTGCTGTTGTATCCTTGAGCAGGTTGCTTAAAACAAATTTTTTTGGCCAAATATTGAGCTGTAAAACGGGATAAAGACGCTAAATTATGAGTTGCTATGCATTAGAGTACACGCTATGTTTTGAGTGCAATGATCACAGGACCATTATATTCCTTATATTATGCTTGGAAACGTCATTCATTTACGTAGCCGGTGTCTGGCATATGAATCAGTAACCCCTTTACATTTGTCATCTCCGGTGACAGAAAAATATCGCAGATAACATCTGAGCGTATGAGGTCCAGCACAACAGACGAGGCGGGGCTGATCACACAACGTTGGGAAAACGTACTCCAAGGAGGCAAAGTTACGTTAGCCACAACTGCGTCAATGTGTCGGCGGGGCAAAATGAGAACGACGCCTGTAGTCAGCGGGACACATTTCAGGTACAATAGCTCAGAGTAAGAGGAATTGGTCCAGGTGGTAACACAAAGCTAGTAGTGTTTCACTGGAACGAACGCTTCAATCTGGACATAGGCATCTGCAGCGTACGGCAAACTATTTTATTTTATATAATAAAAGCAATCCACTAACATACTAACCTCTTGTGTACAAAAAAAAAAAAACTGGTACTCCGCAGTTAAAACCCCAAAGTGTGTCAGCTTGGCTTTCCCACCCAGGATCAGACTGCAATGCAGCTCTGAAAGCCGTTACACTCCTGGTGGGTGTCAAGTGCAACGTTACCGCGGCAGGCCCTGCCGTTGAACTACAAGACCACATCACACATGTGAGTGTTATTTAGTTGGCAACATTGTGGTGCGCAGTGAAACTGGGAAGTAAAGGCTATTCCCCATCCATGAGTTTCTTGCAAAAATCTTTTTTTTACGCGCACGTTTTGCACGCTGCTAGAGAAAGCACTGGAAAATTTTGGCTGTGTTCTGAAGCCAGCCCATCATGGTTTTCTACAGATTAAGCACTTCAACCTCAATCCCTCCATAACCCATTTTGTAACACTTACATTCACTATCAGTCTCTGATTCAAAGGGAAAACCAATTTATATATTATTTTTTTACACATACAGACACACACTAAAATCGAGCCCATTTTAAATCTGTTTATAATATCAAATATACCCGTATAATAAAGACTAAAACCAAAACAAAACCATTCCATATAAGCCACGCCTTCATTGCACTAATATCTTCCCCCATATTTCTAATTGCGGTTCTTTTGGTTAATAAATTAAAAGCCTACCATACACAGAATAATGCGGGCTCTCCCTCAGGCCGTGCCCTTGAGTACGAAAAGGACTCGAACCCCTTTTCCATCACGAGGACCGCCGATCCATCAGCGTCAAGGCAACCGACGTCAAGAGGACTACGATTGGTACGCAAGCTAAAAATGTTTCTAAAAACTTAAGGTAGTTAAAACTTGTGAGTTTATTGTTTGATTGTGTGCGCTGTGACTGCGCATCTTCGCAAAAATCCGGCGGCAATAGTCGATGTTATTAGCTAGCGAACCGCAAACGCGCTTAGCCGTGTCTGTTCCCTTTCCACCCTTGGCCTCCTTCGCATACGGAGCCATTGCAATGGATTAGCAGCGGACTTGATGGAAAGCGAGGTTTGGAAGACTGCGCCATTGTTATTTCCTAGCGAGATTCCGTAAATTGTCACAAGTAACTTGTGACAATCGGTCAGATACCTAATGGCTGATACTTTATGACAACTACATCATACGCTTATCTCAAAGGAAAGCAAGCCTAAACGCGTGTCATTATCTCAGCCTGCAATTCAGATGTCAGTGTGACTTTAAGTAAAAAATAAAAACTCTTCACTCAAGACTGCTAAACCTCTGAATGTTAATTATATTATATGTAACGTTCCAAATATTCATACTGCATACTCCAATTCTTAATGATGTATTCTGACACAACTCTTGTGGCAGTATAACGTTTAATTGGAAAGTTACCCTTCAGCGACTACCCAGGGCAATCAAAGAAAAATACACCTGGTGACCCCAAGGGGCGCTATATAGTGCTTATTATTATTAAATCAACTACTGTATTTTAAAATAATATATAAGCAATAAACTTGAAGCCTTTGTGCCCTATGGATGTTTATTGCTATACATCAACTAACAAATCTCGCCTTAAATGCCCACTCCAACAAGGGCTTCTATTTGCCCCCCTCGAGTAGCACTGCCTCACGTCCGCCATTAGAGAGCGAACGAAACAATACGAGAGAACAGGCAACGGCACCCTGCCACAACAGAGAGGGGGAGAAATCACAGGCGGGGTAAAATTAACTGCTGTGTCGTAATTAAATTTTACTTAACAGCGCAACGGGAGACTCGCGAGCTTCACTGTATACCCGACCAACACCACCCATAGTTCCTAAAACTTTGGCCAATTAAGCATAAATTGCAATAAAACGTGTCTAGATCTCTTACCGGAGTCGAGCTGGAAACGATATAGCGCCACTTTTGTGCCTTGACATAAATTCTGAAGCGCATGCGTTGAAACGTAGCGACGTTTTCTGCGCGTGGGAGGTGACATGCAACGAGATCCTTTTCCATTTCTCGCCTTTCATTACTGCGCAAGCGCACACTGCTAAGTCGGGTTGCTGCGGTCGGTATTATGCAACCAAGTTGGCCCCAAACATATGCCTACAACTGTATCATTAAGTATCTAAAGTTAAATGTATGTGGTACAGTATTTCGTTTTCTTCTACTGTTCTTACTGATACCACAACTTTGTTCGTATAAAGAACCCCTATACCTGCTCATTAAAAGGATATTAAATATCACTTAAAATATAAGTTAACTATGTTAAAATATGTAACGGCTTTTTGTGACTCTTCTCATAATGGAGTACAAATTTAAGACCCGCAAGACAATCACCAATATAAACCAATGTAGTTTACTTTTCTGAGTAGGGTGACAGGGATTATATCCTTCCTCAATAATGATTTTCCCCATTCTTATTGTGTGTGAGATTCAAAGGGCAACTTCTTCAAAATAATTTATAGAAGACTAGCGAATCTGGACTAATTTAAGTTTAGACGTACCGAATAGCCTGCAACGGCTGTGTGGTTCAGTAAGCGCGCCAAATACGAATTGAACACTACAGTCTGTGTTTTTACGTTTAATGAAGATTGCTTATTGATCTACAGCAAACATGAAACGAGGTTAACAATGTGGAAACTCCTTTCTTGCCATTTTCAAGGTATTCACGCACTTGGTTTACTTTGTTTACTTCTGCCGTACTGATCCATTCATAAACAAACACACGACCGAATCCAATATTCCTTGTCATTTTTACAAAGACTTGAAGTCGGACATTTTGAATGAGGTATCTGTAATGGAATACTTACAAACAGAACCAGATGTTGATATTACAATATCAAATTTGATATCGCTCAGACCTGCATTTGTTTATCATACCAATTGCATGCTTTACAGTATCTCCAACTACTATCTGCGAATATTTTGTAAACAGCCTTCTATCAGTGCGTTTGCCAAATAAACATAATGGGTGTTCTAATAGTTTACGAATGGGGCATCACTGTCTTCTCACAGCTAACATCTAATCCCAGATTTGTCTGTCATCTGTTATCAGAAACCTTGCTGGTATATCTAAGAACTAATATACATTTTATAAAAAAATTATTTCGTTGCATTACGAATTTTATGTGTCCACTGTCCATGGTACTGACGTTTAAATCTGCCAATCGAGTACACATTTTACTTTTAAAATATTTAATTTATTGTGTAGAGACACATGTATACTTGTTTATTAAGACTAATATGGGGAACAAATTGGTTAATCTTAAAATTATCTGAAGGCAAAAGATGCATACGAAGTACGAGATGATGACGTCAACAACTGCTGCAGTGAGACGCTCTGAACTGAAACGCCATTTTGGTCTATTAGACAGAGTGGAGCTGAGAGTATCGTTCCGTTTTCCGTTCGCCACAGTGCTTTTACTCTGTAATTTTTTTTTTTCCCCCCAAACATCAGTGTGCTGTTAAGAGACGAGCCGAGCCTGTTTTAAGCTAATTCCTTATTATGGCTAATCGAAATCTAAAATCGGTTAATATTCAAAACAATGCATCTTCGCCTAGACCTCAAAGCACAAAGCGCAATTCGGAATCGCCAGTCGATGAACATGGGCCAAATTTGGAGGGGCCGACAACAGCAGCAACGGACCCCGCAGTTGAACCCGGAGTCGGGGAGCCGCTGGAAATGACTCTAGACCTCAAAAGTTTTAGGAGACCCGGAGAAAAGACATTTACCCAGCGTTGTCGGTTGTTTGTAGGCAACCTACCTACAGATTTGACGGAGGAAGATTTCAAGAAGATGTTCGCTAAATATGGCGAGGCCAACGAGGTGTTCATCAACCGGGACCGAGGGTTCGGTTTCATTCGACTGGTAATTGCTTTTTCCGTAGTTTTCACCGAATGTGTGCATTCAATTCCTTACGTATGCGTTTAGTTGTGCATAAGTATATCGTGGTTTTTCTAGCGAGGAATGAACGCGTTTCCTGCTGTTTAACTCCAGGACGCTAACTGAGATTGGTTTTTTTTTCATGGAGGCGCAACAAACTAACTAGGCACATTCAAATACTCTGGTTGCTAGGGGAAATATTCGCCGACTGGAGTGAATACTTTTTAATTTAAGTACAGTGCGTAACTATTTCACTTTTTTGCTGGCTTTGTTATTGTAAACATGATGAATACGTCGTACCGAGCTTACTGCCATGCGTAATGCATCAAATCAATAGTTTCCAAGATGCATAGACTAATTGGTCAATCGGATCACAGTGTTGACGGAAACTGCGGTTGATGTTATGACTGATCCTCCGTCCCCTAGCGATCGCCTATATTTTGCGGTTCCGTAGATAGCTGTAGATTGATTTTAAGCATGCGTGTTTTTCTTCAGCAGAGCAGTTCTCCGTTACGCCACAACCCAAGTGTACTATAGCTGTTTTCTCGCTGAGGGGATGACAAATATTATACTTGATATACTGACATATTTGCCTTCTCTACTGAGAAGATTGAGGACGCTAAATATTAATGCTCGTATACAATACTAGTTGTCATCCCAATGTTTCATTTTACCAACTATAATATAGGATATTATGAAATTATTGCCCGGGTGTTATTTTTGAGCATTAGTCCGAAATGCCTAGTGACTGTGACAAAGATGCTTTGTGGGCATTGACTCTTAACCTATGAATGAGTATGAGGTTGGCTTGTTTTATTTTATGTAGAGAAGGGCAACAGTGGTGACTTATTGAATAAATTGAGTTGTTTGCAAAATATTGAAGCCATTTGAATGCAACACAAGCAATGCAATGGAAGAAAGGTATTAATTATTTCTCAGTGTGTGCGCGCGAGTCTCCCACACCTGAAAATTGGGAGTCCTGGAAAAACACTTGGGTTTACCGTTGGTGCTGCATAATGTTCTTGCATGGCAAGCTCTGAGTGCAAAAACAAACTCTTTTCAGTTCAACTGCGTGAAATCAAAGGTTTAGATAGCGTATGACTTGGCACAATCGTAAGATTCAAGTTGGTGTGGTGATTTGTTGCAATTTTCTCACAGAAGTTATCCGTACGACATTACCAGTACGGTCGTCTCAAGATAGCTGGGCCGGGGGGGGCGCCCCGGCCGCCCCCGGAACGGCGACTGTTGGCGGGGGTCGGGGATGTGTCGGGGGGGGATGCCTGTGGGGTGGGGGGGGGGGTTGGCTGG
>JAOYSI010002391.1:6013-16088 GCA_025775065.1 Hiodon alosoides
GGGGGTTTTGAGCACGCTGGTCTGCAGTTACCCCCTGCAGTTACCCCCTGCAGTTACCCCCTGCAGTTACCCCCTGCCCCAAGCAGGAAAACTCAGAGACACTCACAGACTGTGACAGAGGACACAAATATTTACCAAAGAGGGGGATGGGACTGGCCAGTTTGGAGCAGGTGTCAATGTACTCCCAGTCGGCGAGTTTGGTGTAGCGCTGTTCCCGGGACCTGCCGTGGAGCTAGAGAGAGCAGATCGGATTAGCCATCGCTGCGGCGCACAGCTCAACCGACCCAGAGAGCATGGGTACTTACTGTGATCAGAGAGACACCCCAGTTCTTCATTTCTGGGATCAATTTGTGCGCAATGTTGACTTTGTCCTGAACGCCGGTGCGAATTTTTACAGTTAAAGGCACATCCAAGACCTGCGGAAAGAGCAGTACATTTAACATTTCATCCATCGTAATCATTAAGCCAATTCATGCAGGAGTCTCATTTATGGTGGGTCATTTAAATAATAAAAAAGCAGTGACATTATAATGAGACGCGCGTTTACAGAGTTAAATAAATGTACATGTACAGATAGTTCAGTGTGTATCAACGGAAGGTGTGTCGGGCGCACGGCCCGCTCCACTCTGTAAAAACTTACAGCACCTTTCAACTGCATTTCTAGTGCATTCATATTTTATTGTACATTGGTGGGGGGAACTTTACACTGACATACCGAGCTCATTCCTCTAACAATCTGCTCAAATTTGTTTGTGCGAGTCATCAGTCCGCAACCACCACCCTTAAAAAGGAAAAAGAATTGTAAAAAAATACTTGAGAAATATTGATATCCAAGTCATTACTTTATTCTGACATGGCCCAGAATAAGGAATGCCAGCGTTTCCACTGAAACTGGTCTTACCTTCTTGTACACAAGGTCGATTGGGCAACCAGAGTTTATGTCAACAAAGTCCACATCGATGTTGGCGTTGAGCATCTCTGCACACCTGGTCATAGTGTCAGGAAAGCAGCCCTCCAGCTGAAACCAAGCCATATTTCACAAATAAAACCATCCTAAACTCAGTAACTCACCCATGCACTATTTTATTTCTTCCATTTAAACTAATACAGTAAAATCTTGAATGGGTACACAACACTCAAGTGTCAACGTCACCCACAGAAAATCTCAGTCCATCACTGAGCTAGTTAAAGATTTGAAATTGTTGATCCTGAAAAACTTCCCTAAAGGAGAAGAATGGTTGATTGTGAACAGTTAACGAGTGCACAGACTCCCGGACGCAGGAATGGCCGACCTGCACGCCGAAAAGATCCTCGCTCTCATGTCGTTTGAGAAGAGCCCATTCTGAAGACTGGCCTTGCAGCAGATTGGTGCACATGGCCATCTCCCCACATGTGATGTCCGCTCCCAAGCGCTTGCAAATCCGACGGAAAGGCAGATTCCCACACTGCGCTCAGCAGACCGACAGAGGCAAAGTTAAAACCAAAGAGATCCAACGCTGAGTGTTACAGGATCGTGACGAACCGGGACTTACCGTCGTTAAAGGAGCTAGATACAGCTTGTCTCGGAAATCCACCTTTAGAAAAGAAAAAGAACATCGTGGCGATTCGTCTCCCCACCCAAGTCTCAAAGTCTGCAGTCTCCAATATATAAACAAACTTTCAAACAGCCTCAATTTCAATATAGACAATGTGCATCTGGGTGCACAAGCTGACATACAGTTTTACAATGCAGAGAAGACTTGGGTTGGTTTAAGTACACAATGCATTACACATGGTTTACACTTGGCTAATGCTTACATACATCTAGTATATTGCATACACCTTATTTTTTTACAAACGAAGTGAAAATGATGCGTGTTGTGGATTAGAGGACTGTTTCAGGCACAAGCGTGTAAATCCAGGCCTAGAGACACTGCTGGGAAATTTCAGCGGAATGGCACCAGAATTCCTTAGAGAAACTGTCCGTTTGTCACCTTTGCATCAGGAGATGTGGATTATACATCTTAAAATGAATAATTAGATGTCATGTTAAATGAATTTCCTTTAAAAATGCCATTTCTGGCTGCGAGTATTTGTGTAAATAAACAAACTAAATAGTACAAAACATTGAAAGCCATTTTGCAGTTCAAAAAGTTCAGTCGTCTCACAGACTTACTTGCTTCTTTTCACAGGGACGAAGCTTCACGATGTCAACGTCAGTCAAAGCACCCACGGTTGTAAGAGAAATCTTCTCTGAGCTTTCCTGCCCTTTCTCAGAGCAGCCCAGCCCAGAGAGTTCGTCCGGAGCACCATCTTTACCACAATCCAATGAGCGGCCTCCCAATTCTCCCTGCATCACTTGTTTCCCTGTAACAGTCGCCACCTCTAGGGGTCTGTTCTCTGTTATGCAGCTTGGAGACTCCTCTGCTGCTGAACCGGAGCATAACGTTGGCTTGGTTTCTGTCGCCGCCTTTCCAGCACTGCCAAGCCTGCTCCCCTTACCGATGGTCTTCAGGTACTTCTCCGAGGCCTCGAAGGACACCTGCCTCTTGCGTAGACGACGCTGCAGGTCTTTGTCCAAGCTGTTTCTAACCTTCAACGTACCTTGGTTCTGTTTCCACAGCTCCTGGTTCACCGTGTTCTGGAAGCCCTCACCCGTGTGGGCCTTGGCAAACCTGCAGGACACGCCATAGTGGCACTTTCCGAAGGTGTCGAAGAGGTGGCAGCGGTCCCCAATATCGGCAGGCTTCAGTGCCATGTACTCAGTGATGTTATGAAAGAATCTGCACTTGTCTCCATAAAAGCACTTGGTGTCACGCTCCTGAACAAACAAAGATATAGATATTGTTTTTTCTTCTTCTCTGAACTACATTTTAATTTATAATATACATGCATGTGTATGCACCCAAAACGCACAATACAAACAGTAACACCTGGATAAAACATTCTACATACAGGTACTCCTCACTTAACGACCTACCTGTTTAACGACCGCGTGGGCTCGCCGACCAGTCTGTACTGGACGCTGTGCGAGGTCATGGAAACGGCAGCGCGTATAAACACTATTGTATAAACATCGAAAAATATACTAAAAATGTTATAAATGGCGCAAAGGCAACATTAAAACAATATCTAAAGATGATTGACACAAACCCACTACCAGTACAGTATGCCTGAAATATCGGTAAGGGGCGGCTCCTGGCTTATATTATCGCAGGAACGCATCTCGGTCGTTTAAGTGAGGAGTAGGTATATAAACAGACACAGGCATTTCCCCCCCCAACAATACCTGAATAATGGAGGGACACAGTCTCACATCGTCGTAACTGTGAGGTTTCATGTGAGGCCTGGACTTAAACTGTCCTCTTGCTCTCTTTTTGTTTCCTTTTCCTCTTTCCTCAGGTGCCTCCTCTTCCACTTTAACCTTCTTCTCTGGCGGGCCACACACCTGCTCCTCCGAGGCCACCTCAGACTGGGTTTCCACATTATCCTCACCCTTGTCCACCCCCTGCCTCTTGCAGTTTGAGTCAATAAACTCATGGAACTTTTCCTTGGTTGTAAGATACCTTTAAACAAAGAACATTACAGTGAGACCCAATATATGTGCCAGATGTATAATATGATAATTATTTGGTTTAATTTGGAAAAAAAACTTACCGAGTCTTGATAGCAGCTGTGCCTTTGTCCATACAAGTGACTTCTGTGTTGTTAACAGTGCCATTAGTCGTGGTCACCTCCATTTGGTCTTCTAGAGAAAGAAACAAACACCCACACACGTACATTTGGGGTCACTTAGATAACATCATATTGATCATTGATTACAGTGTAGACATTGTTAATGTTGTGAATGACTACTGTTGCTGGAAACGACTATTGTATGCATTTGTCCTCCTGCTCAGTTGTGCACCGGGGCCTCCCACTCCTCTTTCTATTCTAGTTAGAGCCAGTTTGCGCCGTTCTGTGAAGGGATTAGTACACAGCGTAGTACGAGATCTTCAGTTTCTTGGCAATTTCTCACATGGAATAACCTTCATTTCTCAGAGCAAGAATAGACTGAGGAGTTTCAGAAGAAAGTTCTTTGTTCCTGGCCATTTTGCATCTGTAATCAAACCCAAAATTGCTGATGTTCCAGATACCCAACTAGTGTAAAGGACAGTCTTACTGCTTCTTTAATTAGCACAACAGTTTTCAGCTGTGCCAACAATTGCAAAAGGGATTTCTGATGATCAACTAGCCTTTTAAAACGATAAACTTGGATTAGCAAACAACTTGGCATTGGACCACAGGACTGATGGTTGCTGATAATGGGCCTCTCTAGACATTCCATTAAAAGACAGCCGTTTCCAGTGGCAATAGTCATTTACAACACTAACAATGTCTACACTGTATTCTGATCAATTTGAAGTTATTTTAATCAACAATTTTAACTTTTATTTCGAAAACATAAACATTTCTAAGTTACCCCAAACTTTTGAATGGTAGCACACACACACACACACACACACACACACACACACACACAACTAGCGCCTGGAGGTCGTCATTAGACTGAAACATACAGCGGGGGCTAGTTTGCTCCCAATGCTAAATACTAGGCCTTGCTAAACTGCTAACTAGCCAGTCACCATAAAGCTACTCTCACGTTCGAAAAGTAGCGGCTGAATATTTAAAAACTCACACCAAATCTGGACCACAATAAAAAAAATAAACACCCATCTATGCATTTACCAACTACTTAAACTACGAAGTCATACACCAATCTCACAAATTACAACGGCGATAGAAGGCAAATTGCTAAATTTATTTCATAACATCACCCAGTATCAGTTAACAACATTGCCACAAGTCACCGAAATGCTTTCCCGTAAGTCCAAACAAACTCGCAGATACCTGCCTGGTCAGCAGTACACACAGCAAACATTCAAACACCATGCAGATTTTCACCATGTGAATTTCTAGTGCTACACACATACTGATCCGTAACGCATTGTAGGTATAGTACATTGGTTCCATACTTATGAAGGTTTACATGAAGTTCTGTCTCCATAGGAAATCAAAGAGATTTATAATCTTTTCAAAATTATTGGACAGGTATATCAGATCCAAGAAGCTGAAATACATTATATGCAATACAACATTTGTCGATCGTAATTTATAATATATATAATATAATATAATATAATATAATTTTTTTAATGCATTGGATTAGGTCTTGTTTCTGAATACTATAAATTATTTTTAGCCACCTTGAAATTATTTAAGTAAATTTTTTTTTAAAGAGATAAATCTGCGCTGGATAAGTTAAACGTGAGAATGTGGCCAAAATATTTATCTTCAACGGTGATTTGTCCCGATGTCTATAAAAAAAGAGAAACTCTTCATACCTTAATTATCAGTTGGAATTTAGTTTTTGTTCACTTTTTATGCCGCCGAATTGGTTCTAGGAACCATGGCGTGGACCGTAAAAAACAAGTTTTTATTGCTGTCTGGATTGTTGCTTTGGATTTGTACCGAATTGGCACAAGCTGATTTCAACAGTAGCTACGACGGATTTAAGACGATAAGTGGATTTGACTTAGATCACGATGGTAACCGGTTCCTCTATGAAGCTGACTCTTCTGTGCATTTTGGACATGTGAGGGATGAGTTGGATGCTGAGTATTCTAGTACACCCACTAACAGCCTGCTTAATACCCCAGAAGACCGTGATGTACGGCTTCCGTTTGATGAAAATCGTCTGCCCGTCAATACAGACACGACGACTTCTGAGCTAACTGATCTGTATGCATTTATGAAAGGCTCTGTACGAACTGACGGGAAATTAGTCGGGAGTTGGCGTTACCTTGATGGTAAGCATTTTTAGTGCCGCTAGCATTAATTTCTGTTTGCCCTATCATTTATATTCTCTGTATTAAGATGTGTATATTTTAGAAGCAAAAGTCGACGGATATTTTTCAAATGTATTGCCAATAGGGAAATGGCCCCAAAAAAGTATTTTAGAATAGAAACAATATATAACCTGCTGCTTGTATTCTGGAACTGTTTGTTTAAATCCATGGTTCAGTGTTACTATAGTAAAGTTATTACTAACGTATGGGTTTCTGTGGATAGGCAGTCTATAAACTTTCTAATTCGGACTACTTAAATTATCGGTTACCCCGGCTTTAGTAGGATCAGTACTTGCATGTTTTTTGTGTCAGTTGATGACCATCAGAAGTGATTAGTATGCGCCTAACACAGTGGAAACCTTGGTATATTTTCAGGGGGGTTGTGGAGTGCTGCTAACGTGCGCGAGACCCGGCCCTTAGTGTACTGTGGCACGGAGAGCTTTTTCCTCCGATTTTCCTTGACGAGACTCTCAAGCGTCTACCTCGGTAAAGGTTGGTAGGAAGGGATGACTACCATACATATGTTGGTTGACTAAAAGCTGGTCTCTTGGCTCTAAAAGGAGGTCTAATTTGCATGATATACTTTACTACTTCAACAGCAAGAATGCACCCCCTTTCGGCCTTCAGTCACTGCTACCACGTGGCACTGAAGTTTGGACCTGTATTAATATTGAGGGCCTTTTACAGAGGGAGTTGCCTTGGTCAGTGGGTAAGTGGATAATTCAGAGTTAATTTTGCGGTGTGGCAGCGTTTGCCTCCGTGCTCCTGATGGCGTTTGATTCCCAGCAGGTTGAGGGCCATCAGCGTTTCTACTCCCTGGACGTACAGTACTTTGACCGTATCCTGATGAGGGATGTGCAGGGCACCGCCACATGCCCAGCTCCGGCGGCCTCTGCAGAACCAGCAGTCACATGTGGGAAGACGGGTGTGGGTGTGAAGCTTCCAGCAGGGCCACTGAAGGAAGTGAAGGTTCTGGGTGAGCCCTCCATGTGTGAATGACTTGAATGTAGGAGAAGATTTCTGATGCCTTGAAGGGTCATCGGTTTACTTATCAAAACTTCAATGAAAGTGGCATTAATGCTGAGTAGCGATGTGACGATATAAATGACTTGAACTGTAAAATACTATGGTGTCTTCATGCGTAACATGGCAAACCTGGATTATATAGCGGCAGAATTAAGTTATGGTCAAGGCAGCTTAAATAAGTGGCGAATGTGATGTCTACGTTGCTGCTGCTCTGAAGTCAAAGTATGTCTTTGGTGAATTTTAGGAACTGGGGCTGGCCCTGGGTTAAGGAATTAAATGGCAGTAAAACCATTAAACAGTTGCTAAACTAATTTAAATGAATGTCATTTAAATGTCTGCATTCTAAACTGTATTCAATGAATTTCAACTGGATAGGTCGAACCTAAAGCTTCTGAGTGTAGATGTATAGACCAAACTTTCACTTTGTGGTCGACAAAATGACACGGAAAGACTTTGGTATTGAATGCCATCAGAAGGATTGGCAGCTCAAACTCATTGGGCTGCTTTTCTACACCTAAGTAACTTACACCAGTAACGGCTAATGTATTGTTCCGGGTGAGGTTTTTTCTTGGGAATCATGACCCTTGGGTGAGGGAAGGCCTTTTTGAGGACTGGACTGGTATGTACTTAAGTGAGAATGAAGTGATGATCGGTGTATGCCGTCCTTTTCAGGACCCAGTGGTTTGATTCCTGTACGTGATGCGCTCAAGTCTTGTGGATATTCTTTGAATGAACGCCAGACCCATAATTCCTTGTTTGTCAAATACACTGGCTGCCATGTAAATTTCCAGGTAAGGGTATTTGTTTGGTAAAATGAATTTAAAAAACTAAAGAACATATCGGTGCGTTAATACAAAAATCTTTCCTTTGCAGACTACATTTTGAATGAACCTTCAACCATGATACTTTTAATAGAATTCTGAATATTTGGCACAAACGCACTTAATAAAAATTACCCTAACTGTAAACTGGATGTGATTTTTCTAGCATGCATGCCTTGAAGCAGTCCATGTAATTGAATATAAGTTGTTTTTGTATACTGCATTACACTATTTTTGACTGCAACTTTAAAAAAGTAATTCAAGTGCTATAAATTGGAAATATTTGTGTGCTTCACCCATTTAAGTAACTTGTGCATAATGGGCGACTAACAAACTGAAATCGGCGTACCAGCTGCGATGGTACTGTCGCTGGTAGGCATTGCTGTACAAGACTTGAGTTAAATTCCAATTGCAACAAACTTGGTGGCTGAATTTAGTCCCCAAGGGTCCAAAGGAGACAAACATCGTATTGTAAAGAATGTGTACTAAATGTCTTGTAGAGTTGCTAAGGAGAATTTTAACTTTATCGGTAATTTTCATTGTTAATTTAAGATATAATATTCAGCCCCAGTACTAAATGTGTCTTAAGTGGTGTCATTGCGATACTAACTTTTAATTTGTTAATATGACTGGTTTTGTGGTGGTTAGATGATGTACAGAATATAAATGGATTTAAATGCTTGCAACCAAGAGTGGTTCAGGACTGACCCGTTTCTTTTCCATGCAGGATGGCCAATACACTCTGAAGCTGGTGTATGCTTCCATTGGGGAATTCCACACTGTGAAGATCTTCTGTAATGCTCCAACTCGCTGGAAAAGGGAACATTTACCAGTTTATCCCAAAGACTATTTTTGGGGCTTCCCAGACTTTCCCAGTCCATACAGGCCCACATCAACCACCACTCCTGGTACCACACAGTCCACTGGTATGACTGATCCCGGTACAGAGGCTGCTGCAATGGTGGCCTTAAGTACAGTCATACCAGTTTTCCCAGATTCAACACATTTCGCCTCGGTCCCATTTGAACCAACACCACCTGCCCAATATAGTGCCTCTCTCAGCATGTCAACTACTGAAGAATACCCTTTTTGGGGCTTCCCAGACTCTCCCACTATACCTACTGTTCCGGGTAGCACCCAAACCACAACAACTGCAGCATTAAATACAACCCTAGCTGCCACAACAACTGCTCCTGACTATTTTTGGGGCTTCCCATCCTTTCCCACAACTCCATACAGGCCCATTACCTCAAGCACCGCTTCCAGTGTCAGACCGTCTGCAATTACGAACCCTCCCAGTACTACACGGTCCACTGTTATGACTGGTCCCAGTACAGAGGCTGCTGCAAAGACCACTCCAGCTACTACAATGGTGGCCTTAAGCACAGTCTTACCAGTTTCTCCTAAAGTTGTACACAAACCCACAGCACCAACTGATTCTACAACACCTACCCAATATAGTACCTCTCTCAGCATGTCAACAAAAAACTATTATTGTGGTTTTCCAGACTTGCCCACTATACCTACTGTTCCAGGTAGCACCCAAACCGCAGCATTAAATACATCTCCAGGTACCACCCTGGCACACATGACGACTGATCGGGGAATGACACTAGCTGCAATGACAATTGCAGCATTAACTACTCCTCCAGGAACAACTTTGGGAACCACCCTGGAGAGTACCACCCTGGCTGCCACGATGACTGAAGCATTAACTACTCCTCCAGGAACAACTTTGGGAACCACCCTGGAGAGTACCACCCTGGCTGCCACGATGACTGAAGCATTAACTACTCCTCCAGTAACAACCTTGGGAACCACCCTGGCCATCACGACAACTGAAGCATTAACTACTCCAGCTAGCACTCTGGCCGCCACAACTGCTCCAGCTACCACCTTAGCCACCACCTTGGGTACAACCCTGGAGAAAATCACCCTCGCAACCACGACGACTGCCCCGCCTACCACCCTGGCTGTCACGACAACGGAAGCATTAACTACTCCAGGAACAACCTTGGGTACCACACTTGCTGCCACGATGACTAAAGCATTAACTACTCCTCAAGGAACAACCTTGGGTACCACCCTGGAGGGTACCACCCTGGAGAGTACCACCCTGGCTGCCACGACGACTAAAACATTTACAACTACTCCAGGTACACCCTTGGGTACCACCCTGGTTGTCACGACTGCAGAAGCATTAACTACTCCTCCAGGAACAACTTTGGGTACCACCCTGGCTGCCACGACAACTGAAGCATTAACTACTCCAGGTACAACCTTGGGTACCACCCTGGAGAGAACCACCCTGGCTGCCACGACGACTGAACCATTAACTACTCCAGGAACAACCTTGGGTAC
>JAOYSI010002392.1:0-16665 GCA_025775065.1 Hiodon alosoides
TTTCAGCCAGTACTTGGTGCTCCTCCCCGGCCCACGCACACTCGCTCACCCCTCCCCGGCCCACGCACACTCGCTCACCCCTCCCCGGCCCACGCACACTCGCTCACCCCTCCAGCCCTGAGCAGCTTCCGCCGGAACTCCTCGGTGGGCTTGTTGAAGGTGAGCTTCTCACAGCGCAGGTGGTTGACGGGCGGGTGGCCGTCCAGGTGCAGGAACAGGTCGTAGTCGAACCGCACTTTCTTAGGCTCTTCCTGGTGGGAGCACACAAGGTGTTCAGCAATATAATTCTATATTTTGTGCAAATAAAATTCAACAACATAAAAAATATACATATACATACACACAAGTTTTCATTAGGTTAGGTTTCTATGACAAAACTCAGGCCATTGTGGTTTAGTCTTAATAACCCATTATGAACCACACATAACAGTCTATTTACCCTTTATAGACACACATTCACTTACAGGAAAAGACAAACGATCACAATCAAACAATCGTTGAGGTTAAGTACCTTGTTTTTAAAGTAAACTTCAATGGGCAAGATAAAGCCAGCGTATCCAGACTCCTCCACTTTATATGGTGGGTCCTTGCACACTACGACACAGAAAGACGGGAGTAAGGTTTAGTTAGACTGCATTGACCTGGAATTTCCACCTCTCAAGACAGCAGAGTAAGTTAGTAGAGTGAAACCAAGGACGGATACACTGATTAAGAATTGGCATATAGGGCTTTTATCCTAAGTTTAACCCTTTGAGCAAGAGGCTTTGTTGAGAGCAAAGCGATTTGTATGTGTTCCAAACAGTCAACATGTGTCTCTTCACAGCATAGCACTGTTATTAAGCCAATTAGCTATACTGTTGCAACCTAGACCAATTAATCAATAGTGACGCGCACACACACACACTCTCACACGCTCAGAGTAATAATGTTTTAATTAAGTCAGCCCATGCTTGGTACTCGCGTGGCTTGCCACCTGACAAGCAAGACTTCACTTGATTAAGTGACGGTATAAAACCAGGAAGAAGATGGACAGCTCCAGGCCTGAACGGGCGCCAGTCAATCAAATAAAACACAACCAAAATCAAATCGAACAAAAAAAAAAAAAAAAAAACGCCCTGTTTACTGAGAAAAAGCAACAAATCAGGTGGCTGTGACTGTCTATGGCGCGGAAGGCTAGAGGGGCTAGCCTTTTCACCAGCACAGGCCAATGGCTGCGATCAGGCTGCCATGCTGGATGGCTTGTTGTGGGTAGGCAGTCCCTGTACCGTGCCTACACGGCACTGCAGCACTAGCAAATAAGAATTCAGCCTGAACAGTTTGACCAGAGGTCTTAACGCAAGGTCTATCTTCAATCATGGAATCCTGAAATAACAACACGTTTTTAATCACGGAGAAATTTCCATTTCTATTTCTTTTGTTACCGTTAGGGGTAACAATGATTGTACAAAACAATGTCTTTTAAGTAAAATGAAATATCACATATATCAAAATGTAATATAATGTAGAACATGCTGAGGAGTGGTGAATGATTGGTGAAAGTTAAATGGTACTACCAGGCAGACGAAACAATCAGATTAATTGAAGGCACTGATATATGTGGCGACAGCCGACATCTGACAGAGGAGAGAACCGAGGAGTTTTTTTGTCAACATCTTGACAGAGCGATGACCCTCCTGATATTTACGGGCAGCGCTCTTCGCCGCTAGTCGGCTAGAAACGAGAGGAGCTTATTTCAGAGCGCACCTTATCATCCCGGCATCAGACTTGTAGCTGAGGTTGAAAAGGTTACCGTACAGGGAAATTAGCGACCGTACAGCCGGTGTGCACAATATGCGCACTGACCTGTGAAAGAAGAGAAGAAGGAGGGAAAAAAACTTGGCCGACGTTTACAGCGAACGGGAACAGGCAGAGTGCAGAGTGCCTCCCCTTTCATCCAGCGGCCTTGCTCCTTCCGGATCCAGCCAAGATGCCAATCACAGAACAATGGCAGTCACAACCAATTCGCCGATGGCTTTTAACAAGGTTGCGCAAAAGAGCACAGGGGGAAGAGAAAAAAAACGGATCTTGGCAGAAAGCAACTTCCAAGTCTCAAGTTATGAAAATGTCCAAGTTATGAAAACACTTCGCCTCACAAATGACATTTATTTTTCCAAGCCCCTCTCTGCAACCAAGAGTTGACTGACATTTCAGTTAGTCACATAATAGCGTTATGGACCACTTTGCACTTTCCTGCCAATCTTGTTTTGGCTCACTGGCGGATAAAGAGTCGTTTGTCCTGCTCATTAAAAGCACCCCAGATCTCTAAACCTCCACAAAACTGAAATGTCCCAAAGACCCCTTTTTGCATTTCTAAACTTTCTGACCATGCCTATCCACTGACCTCTCCTAGTTCAGCAAGAACCTCTGCAAGCTTCAAAGTTAAAATCATCTTCCCAGAGTAAACTAACCATTATCTCCGTTTGAAAGAGATTCCGTGGAAATGCTAGCAAGAGACATTCATCAAAAACAGCCTTGTATATGCACCATAATAAATAATTGAACGGTATTTATAGGAATTCTGCAGGTCACTGCAACAAACTACAAAAACCCCTGTATCCTGTTGCATTTGATAAGATGCATCACGCTTTTAAAAACAGCTGGAAACTCCCGGCATTATCCCATTTCACACTACCCAAAAAACGTAATACACTTCCAGCAGCAGATTCATTTTTATCCACAAAAGCAATATCCAACGACACAAAGTGCATATGTCTGAACAACGAATCATACCTTTTCAGTTTATATAACATTATTGTATGGAACTGTGAAATATCAAAACCCTTATTTGTGCAAGAGCCTTGCTTTGGAATTAATGACCAACATCTAGAACCACAAATAAATGGTGATAAGGGATTCTCAGGAATTCTTTCCGACACAGATTAGACATGCCACATGTCGAATAAATACACACTATGCTTTGCATTCAGAAGTTGCAACACGAGCATCAGTTTACAGACAGCCTCAACTGCTGTCTTGTAAAGGTTTCACCATTTAGACATAACACTTTTATATATACATAGCCCCCCTTATTTCAGGGCACCAAAAGTATTAATATAATTAGATTGATTTAATATCCAAATTAAGCACTCCTGTTTAGTATTTGGTCAGCAATCATTTGCATGTAATAACTGCCTGAAGTCTGAAACCCATTGACCTCACTAGACACTAAGTATCTTCCCGAGTGATGCTCTGCCCAGACCTGTGCTGCAACCGTCATTCGCTGTTATTAATACCTATGTAAAATAAGATGCATACCTATACATTGTTATTCGGATCTCTTGTAAGCAATATGTCCCTACATTAATGCATTCTGCAATATTCATATTTATAGCCTCAGTTTGAGTTTTTCTGTGATGGAGCAAGACAGGGCAGTGAAATAGTTTTAAAAGGACCCACGTCGGAAAAGTTTAGTCAAAGAACCACCCTAAAAGGATTCAGGGTACTATTTATTATTTGGTTGCTTAGCAGAATCCCTTATTGGGTCTGACCCATTGTCCCTAATCATTTTTTTTTTTCACACTGTGTAATCATTTATACAACTGGATTTTTTTAAAGAGCTAATGAAGTAAAGATTCTTCTTGAAGGGAATGACAAGGATTAACACCAGACTCACACTGTCCCATGCGTTTCCCAAACCACCCAGAGGTGGTCTAGCCTTCCAACTGGCCAACGTTCAGGTGGCAGTCCTCGTTCCTGCAAACCATCAGAGGGTTCTGGTGTCGGCTGTCACCCTGGCAACTGGCGACCTCGGTGGCCACCCTTGGCAGCGCCAGTAATGGCCACCTGGGGTCTCCATCACCATGGCTGCGGACGAAAACAAGAACCTTCCACCCTCCGGTGATCCCCAGAGCACAAGACAAACATTCCACTCCTATAATAACAATTTTTACAAATCGAGGCTTAACTGGAACCACTCTGCACACACATGGGTTGGAGTCGAATGTACAGTGGTGGCGGTGTTGGCGATTGGGCCCTAGTGCATGAGAGACCGTTCACAGAAGCTAATCGCCTGCCTGCAGCACCAGGGTTTCAGAGCCTTGTTGGTCTGTCTGTGTGGTGCTGGGTCGCACAGGGACCTTTCTGTTGGCTCCGCTCTCAAAAACACCAAGTCCCAAAGGAGTCTCCGGGCCACGACTGCACGGTGAGAGCGTTTACCACAAACAGCCTACTTATTGTCAAGAGGGTCGAGAGAGTTCATCCAAGTATATCTAGCAAAGCGGGCTTCTGGCCAAGAATGGGGGGGTGGGCTTGCGATACATGCGGACATTGCGCGGGGTGGCAATGAGCCCTGCTGCCAAACCCAATGCCCAATCGCCCGTCTGGACTGACATGGAATAACAAACCGTGTGCAAAATCAAATTGGTCTGATGATAATTGGTGCCAGACACAGGCTCGTTAGCGGCTGCTGCTGTTAACATTTTCCCCTCTCTCTCTGGGCTGGGGGACCTGATGGTGACAGGACTAATGTTCCTCACTGTTGGCTGGCCTCCCGGGGACAATTACAGGAAAACGTGTCCTTCAAAATAAACATATTTCACTTTTTTTCCCCCCCAGAGCCTTTATATACCGTGTTACAATGGATAGTAGCAGGATATAAAACACAATTGATTTTTAAAAAATCTTTAATTTATCTATATCCATTTACATATTCATATACAGTGGTCTTTGAATCAGTGGTCTTGGTACTGCCCATAGGAAACTTTTTTTTTTTTGCCTAATCAATGGATTCAGAGGCAATGCCATTAGGGGTTAATATCAACAATGGGGTACTATTGTCGATACATCATGAAGGCAGAACTGCCAGGCACACACTTAAATTATTAAATTAAAAACTGAATCTATTGTTGAACACAAATTGCTCACTTCAACAATCTCCTAGAGAACACAGTGGTATACCATGTTGTTTTGATCAAAAACACAGCTCTCTGGGATAAAATTTCATTATTAATTTGCTCGACAGACAGCCTTATCCAGAGAGACCTGCATACCTTGCAATTAATTTCCCACTGTAGCCATTCTCTGTGTAGAGCTGGACCTGTAAGGAATTTAGGACAAATAGTTCAAGGGACCCACTCCTTGGACAGCAGAACCACTACTAGGACTTGAACCTGAAATCAACTGGTCCTTTAACTATGCCACCTGCTACTTTGTTTTTGTTTTGTTTTTTTATTTAATATTTGGAATTGACAGTAAGTTTAAGATTTTCCATTTTGGAATCAGCAACTGTGCTAATGCATCACAGCCTGTTGCTATAGCTCTTGCTACCACACACTTGCAGGGTGAAGAAGTATGATTAGTCTCTTCTGATCCAATCTCCTTCGAGCCACCTGTCATTTCACACACTGTCGGTTACGCAGCCCCGAACAGAGGAACAGCACCGCATGCAGGCAATGCCTGCCGTAAGTGGAGAGAAAACCCTGCTGATTTTCACCCAACCCAGCCCAGCCCAGACTGCACTCCTTGTAAAAAAAAATTCAATCAAAACCAACCAACAGGAAGAGAAACGTGCCAGCCAATGGCAGAAACGCCTACCCCTGGCACTGACGTGGGATCAGAGGGTGGGGCCACGGAAGAGATGAAAACACACAACATGTGCTGGAAGCTGGGCGAGGCGCTGGGAATCTGGGGAAAGCGGGCAGGCAGGAAGTCTCGGCTCCACCAGCCCAGGAGCTTGGCAGCGCTGCGCGGGCCACAGATTACACGCAGCGCTGCGCGGGCCACAGATTACACGCAGCGCTGGAGCCCATGACCAATGGGGTAGGTTGGAAGCTGCAGCCCTTTTGCCCCGTTGGATGCCCCTCGGCCTGGCCTGCTTACCCAGAGGCCTTTCCCATCTACCGGCTGCATTTCAGATGGCCCCAGTAAGAGATGCCTGAAGTTTTTCATTTTGAGAATTGTTTGTCATTGGCCCTCTCCCAGAGAGCACTCTCCTGGGTCAGTATTACTACCTCCGTCCCCCAACACCAGCCCCAAACACAGACTGGGCTGTTTTCATCATTTTGTCAGATTTTAATGAGCTGAACCAGGTCCTGAGATTAGCATTGGGGCAGTTAATGAAAAACTAGCACCGGCTGTTTTCACAGCCATTGGATTCTCACCAATGGTGGCGTTTGCCAGAGTTTCCCCGTTTACGTCTACCAAGGCCCCACCGACACCGAATGCGCGACAGCTTGCAGGGGAGGGAGCGCGGAGAGTCGGCTTTTACGTAAGGGGACATCTCCCGCGCTCCCACATGTGACACAAAACCCGGGAGACGTACAGAGGCTGGGCTTTATTGCGCTGCTGGCTGGGCCCTGGGGGTCCGCGGCGCCATGGCAATGAATGTCACAGCTCACGGCAGATGGGTCTTCCCTGTGCTGAGAAAGCAGTAAAAATAAAAAAAAAGAAACCAGCTCTTCTTCGGTTCCCACTGTTTCGCCACCTCCACCCCCCAACCTTCCCAGCACCACTCACATTCACAGCCCCCTCGGATAGCTCGCTCTGCACCGTTTCACCATAATACAACTCCACAAAACTGCTTAAGACAGATGGGAGGGGCAAAGGAAGTGGGGCAAAGCCAGTGGTGGGGAGGTTAGAACTGATTGACAGGGCGATTAGATTACAAAGTTGTACACATCAACAGCAGCACTTCTGCAAACCTCGGTGTGAACGGGCAGTGATAGTCACAGACACAGATTACCGGACACTTAATGAGTAAACTCCGGATAAAGGCGAGGTAAGCAAAACCGTGTTGCCTGTTGACAAAATTCAACACATCCCTAATCTTTATTTAAGCACAGGAAAAAGAGGGAGAAAAAAAAAAAAAAAAACTTGCATAAATAATTAAGTTTTTCCACTTTCAAAGACCATTCACCTTGTAGGGACAAACAGCTTTGTGGTTTGATTGGACAGTGCCTTAGAGATAACTATAACCTTTCCTCACACCTGCACGTCAGTCCTCAGTGAGGAGTTCGGCTTCAACAGCAAGACTTGCAGTCCGTGGCCTGTGCAAGCACTTAGAGGTAGAGTGCGGGTTCAAAAATCTGCTGAAAAAATGAGAGCAATCTCTATGTACGTTTCTCATCGTATGTTTACTCAGATGAAACGAGGGCTTCGACTCTGGGGGGGAAAAAACTACTGGACTGAGTACATAGAGAACAAGTGAAGATATCCAACATATACACAACGCCAGGGGGAAAAAAAAACTAAAAACTTGCAGATAAATACATGAAATTACCTCATTACCCATGTTATTACCTCATTTTCAGAGGCCTGGCTCTGCCGGCATATAAATCTCAATCAGTAATGCTTCTTCTAAGCTACAGTAGAACACATGAGGACGGCCAAGGAGCAGCTGGGTATACACCGAGTTGATTTTCCACCATCCGGCCCTTTTGGCTTGCATCGTTTTGCCAGTAAAAATACCCTGGGCAAGTGAAACTGAGGTTAAAAATTTTTTTATAATGACAGTAAATGTAATCTTTTTCAACAGTTTAATATGTTTGTTCTCGTTTGCTTCTTTGGTGTTAATTTAAAGGAATGCACAGCAGGCTTGTGGTTTACCAAGGAAAGTCTATGCCATCCCACCGAAATCCAAAAATGTATTGTTCAGGTAGGATTGTTAAACCCCCCCACCCAGGGTACACCACTCCCACATCATCTATTAAATCATAGTGTCTCTGTCTGTCATGTATTTTACCCTGCCATCCGGGCGTATTAGGATTCAACAAGGCTGAACCCCCGTGGTTACTCAGATGACAACGCGAACACTTTGGCAGAGACTCTCTCCATAAAACGTGGGGGCGCGCTCCATTTCTGGAACCCCCCCCAGGCCTCCCAAATTAATCCTGCCAATGGTGAACAGCAGCCGGCAGCATGGGATTGCAATATATTCCTGGGAGGGCAAGCACGGTACTCGTGCAAGGTCCTTGTGATTGTCCTCCCATTGAAACGCAAACAAGATGTACACTAGTCACTGTAGTGCCGAATGAACTGGTCCTGTGACAGAAAGGACAATGGTTCAAACTGCAGCCTACCGCTTAGCTTCTCTTGTCAGCGGATTCACCCTACAGTTATCTTTGCCTTTTGAAAGTAATTTTTAGCCAAGTGGGTAAACGTTAACGCAGAAGACGACTTATTTTTCTTATTATCGCATGAGTTAGAGGCAACGTCGTGAAACAACGAGGGTCTCACAACGCGCTCGCGTAGCCCCGCGCGTTCGGAAGCAGTGTGAAGCAGAGTGTCCGGGCGGGTCCAGTGGGTTCGGACTCGGGTGAGAGGGTCTCCAAGCAGCGATTCACACCAAGTTGGCGGACTTGCAACACGATGCCAGCGAAAGGGCTATAAATATCTCATCTTCCGGAAGAGTCACTTCCTCACCCCTGGCGACACTGATAACGTCTAGTGCAGTGGAGAACAAGTGACCACGGCCAAGACCGCACACCCGGAACTTCACCGAAACGTTACAGAACTTAATGACAGTTCTAAACCATTCGACAGGAACGGGAAGCCACTCCTTGGACAAGCCAAAGTGGCCTTTTTCATTCCAGTCACAGTACCTGAAAGTACTTGTAGTATTCAAGTATTCATTTTGCAGACACCACATTATCCAGAGCAAACGGGCCGATGTAATGCAAACATATACCTGCAGTGAAGACACAAACAGAGCTGAACCACTAGTGGCACAATGTCAGAGTAATACAAGTGCTTTGTTCATAAGCTATAATAATTTATAAACAATTTTAAAAATCTATTTTAATAAATATTCAGTAAACATTACCCCCTTCTAAATAAAAAAAAACAATGTTGTGCCATCATTGTTATTCTAATTTTATATCACTTTCACAATGTAAATATATAGTTTTGCCAGGAGTGTCCAACTGTTATTGAGCTTGGAGTGTATGGGATTTATTACAGTTTTAGTTGGGTTCCCAGCAACGTTGAATAAAGCTTCTCATAGGCTGCCAATGGCACACAATACCGCGGCAGGACCCCTCTCACCCCGCACACGGCAGGGGCTGAGTGCGCGCGGGTCAGGTTTCAGCTCACATCCTAACGGCCTCCCCAGCCTAAACAACTCGCTCTCGGGGAAACGCATTAAATGTCCCGGAAAACTCTGTTAAATACGGAGGAACCATTCTCCAGTGTGACAACAATACAATACAGTGTGATATATCTCTGGGACTTAAAAACTACACTGACGTGCATTACCGTCACCTTTGGAGTGTTTGGTCATCGTCAACAGAAAGTCATTGGATGCGGAGGATTTTGGAGCTTAGAGATTAAAATGTGTTTCCAAAGCCTACGCGCTACTTGGTTATGCCAAATCAGGGGAAACTATAGGTATGTGAAATTTGAATGAGAATGATTTAAGCCAGCCATATAAAAATATAGAAATAAGAAATTAATATCAAAGCAATGAATAAAATAAATAATAAAACCGTTTCCAAACGCTTATGTTTTTGGATCCTTCTCCGTTAGCGGATGATGTTCTCACACGAGGTTCACTTCCAGTACAAAGAGGAAAAGCAGCTTAGCACCTTTTTAAGCTTAATTTTGGGGTGTCTTTTTGTGTGAGGAGTGTACGATGGGAGGAAGAGGGGGAACCAGCCAGCCGGCCAGCCAGCCGACCAGCAGTCCTTTTACACCATGCTTCAATAAACAGCTTCTCTCCACAGCCCAACCCCCCCCCGCAACACTTTCATTGATAAAAACTGGGAGACCGAGCATTTACGGCCCAGTTCCTGTTTAGAGCAGCCACTCGCTCTTGCCCCCCCCCCCCCCCTCCCCTTTCATGCCCACCACCTCACAGCTCTCCCTTTGTGCACCACCCATACAAGTAGGTATGATTTCTGGCCAGTCGTAAAAGCAATTACTGCCAAATTCCTGTAGCCCTTTAAAATCTCGCTGGGATAAGGGGGGCAACAGTGGTGGTAGTTGGGGGTAGGTGGGGGGCAGAGGCAGACCCCGTCGTCCTCCAGGAAACAGCGTGATGGAAAAAAAAACAACCCCCCCCCGCCAACCATTTGTCGCAGTTAAAAGGCTGCACCGTCACCAGCCCCCTTTTAGGAAGTGCTATTCAGAACCCCCTCCCACACACACACACACCCTCCAAAGGACGAGGCTTGTTATATTGAAAAACAACACTTCTGTTGCTGAAGAACCTATTTGTCAGTCACGCACAGGGTACCCCCAGCTCTTAACACGCTTTGTAAAAGTAAAGGAGGGGGCCTTTTGTTTCCGTCTGCCGGTGAGACGGTTCTATTCGGCTTTCATGAACTATTAACAGAGAAACGAGTCTCATCAAAAAGGCCACATCGCACCCCATGCAATCTCGCTTATAGAGGGTTCGCTGCCGTCTGGGGCCCTCGGCGTGCAAAGAGGTGCCAGCTCTGGCTCCGTGCAGAGGGAACGCCACACGTGTCCTAGACTAGCAAGGTCAATTCGGCTGTGGGGGGTGGAAGTGGGACGAGGGTCTCCTATAAGCCCATTTAGAAGATGAAAAGCGCTACACGCGGCAAACCAAAGCAGTACCGAGCTAACCTTTGCCAGGCCCGTAGCGATCTCCTCCTCAACCCACACTGATGGCCCATGGCCGAGATCGGTTGGACCACCAGTCGCGAGGGTCCAAGTTGAGAGCAGAGAGACGGCATGCTCTGAGACTGAAGCTGGCTTCCCTTTTGTTCCCAACTTCTAATTCGGTCAGCAGACTCTTAGTACTCATCAATTCTTAATTGCTTTTTCAGGGGGGGATCACTGATACTAATTCATATGCTTTAATAATTTAAAGAAACACATCCCCTCGTCGGGATCCAGGTGTCTTATGTGCCAAATTAACCAGCAAATACGCCTCATACAAATTATCGCAATCACATCTAATACGGTTGAAATCGATACACCTTTTTCAGCGCCAACAAGACTTATCAGCAGCCATTATAACTTTTCTCGTGAATTTTACCTTGAAAAATACATTAACTAAGTAGGAATAATGAGAAACATCTATGCTACATCCACTGTGTCCTTATCTGACAACGCAAGTTGTAAAATAAATTGGCAATCCAGTTCATAGAAAGGGAAAAGAAATCTCAAGACCTACAGACATAAAACCACTCTTGGTCTGGCAAACAAACCTGGATTGTCCCTCTTTTTCATGGTGAGATTCGAGAAGCCCAAGGCATTTTAAACCTTTACAACTGTTGCTGAATTTGTAACGTCAATGTGGCATTTTTCGGAATGTAACGGAATGGGTGGGCTTTGAACTGCACTGAAAAAGGTAACATTTGTTGGTAATAAAAGTTGGGAATGAATATGTTGCTGGTGCATAATATGCCAACGTGATTGGAGCGTTAAGCAGGTACTGCTAATATTATAGCACACCAGTTAAACCCAATGTCTGAAGGACTTTTTGGGGCAAGAATGTACCCCTTCCCTTTGAAGTGAAGCTATATCACTTAGCCAGTGGGGTTAGGTCACTCGCCTCCCCTATCAACGATTTTTAATGGGACCATGCCATTCCCAAAATCAAGAGGTAATTAAAGTGGAAAGAGAAGAGATGGAATCATTTTCTGAGGATTATTTTCACTCATGCAAACCTACCTGTGGTCTACCTACCAGAAAACCACAAAACGGTTGATAAAATAAGGATTAACTGTTAGGCCCAAAGCACACAGGCCAGGCTTTGGAGTCAACAGTCTAATATGACCTGTTTGTTATAAGACCATTGTGAGGAACAATAGAACATCTGGATGTCAGATTGAAAGATGGAGAGCAAAGAAGAAAGGAGCATTTTAAACGGAGGCTTTACACAGCTCAGGAAATCAGTGGCTATAACACTTGAAATGATTTCTCTTCTCCCACAGTATAATGTCTGATAGCCTCCATTAAACACTAAAATGGAACCCAGCTCCCATTCATGAGCACTTCTTTTTCTTATAACCTTTCACTGAAAGCTATTATTTAGGGCAGAAGTAAAGCCATCGGTAAAATTTGCCCCTATAAGAGCGCCAAAATGGGTGAAGCTCCACAAAAAGCTTCTATGTTTGTTTTTTACTACCATTACACAGCAACATTTAATATCACTACGCCATCATCAGCCTCCCCTGCTGCGACGGATCAAACCAATTTGTAGTTTAGCGAATAGCCTACTGAGAAAACGATGCCATTAAGCGGGGCTGTCGCCACGGTAACACCTGAAAGCCCTCGCCGCGGCTGCCTCGTCTTAATGAAGCCGCGCCGTAACTTCATTGGCGATTGCATCATTAAATTTTTAATGTGCCCAAAGAGGCAATTTCCCGGTTTCCCGCGGAGATCAGCCGGGGCTACTTGGGACAAAGGAGGCGACGTGTCGCAGCAGCCCCGGTTCACCCCAGCGCGGCCGCCGGTCTTGGGCCCTGACATTACCAGCCTCTTTACAAACCTGCCCATGTCCCCGCAGAAAAAGGGCCTTGGACGGCTGTTATTGAGGCAATGCGAGACGGCACCATGTATTGAAACCACAATTTGGACTACAAATTAAGTATTGTTTTCATCCGAAATCAACAGCGACACTAAAACCACGAGGGGAGACGCTGAGAGGCGCCCAGCTAAAAGGTGCGCAGGAATGGCTACGCCGCCCCTGTGGTGCGCGGAAGCAGATGGTAAGCCCGTTGTTTGAAAACAACAGCGTACAGATGTCGGAGAAATCCGGACACTGACTGTGAGCAGGGCTGCTGATCATAATTGGGGCGGACGTGGTTTGCACGGGGTCAGCAATGTCCTACGTTGCAATCCGTTATTTTTTTTTTTTCATAATCCCATTAACTAGTTTATTCCATTAAAACTGAGGAATTTCATAAAGAAAAAAAATCTCCATGGCTAAACGTCCTCACCTCTGTTCATGGTCCCGTTCATTTGCTGGAGAATGCTTGACCAAATGAGCAACCCAAGAAAAAGGACGTTCTTCTAAACATCTAAAAGAGATATTGTTACTCTAAATGATGAAAATAATTGAATCAAACCACGGGGCTGAAAAACAATTAACATTAATTAGTCAGAAAAGTAGCTTAACTAGCTCAAATTAGAGGTTACAAATGCAATTTCATTCTTTTGCATGGTAGTTGCATTTGCATTTATTAAGTGATTGAAAAGCTTAGTTTCGCACGTAATATATTTTTATAGCTGGAGGTTTACTGAAGCAATTAAGCGATGTTCTAAGCTGTCTTTGCATTAGAACCTACAACCAACCAGTTACAATTCATTTACTGAACATTCTACGTCATCTGCTTCCAAATGTCAAAAGGTGAACCAATTAAGTTATTTTCTTGTGGGAATATCCATATTTATCGACGGAAATTTGGAGAATAGACATGTGCGAGGAATCAATCGTCTTTCTGCTTCAAATTCAAGCTAGGTCCCCTCGAGAAAAACATTCTTCCCAAACAATAGCGTGAACGAGTGTAGCGGGTTCGTGGTGAACGATCTCGCTAGTGACGTCGCTCCCGGGAGTCGAAGACAAGAGTACAATTTGTTCCTGGACCAAAAGACTTGGGACGGGGAGTTGAAGAGGGCACGTTACACAAGCACACCCATCGAAACCAAGGCTAGCCCTCCCTGCGCCTCGAGACACGCTTGACCCTTTACCTCTGTAGCCACAAACAATTCCTCACACATCAATCTGAATCCCGGTCCTCCGTAGTATATCAAGAAGCCATCGAGGGCACCCGCTAATTAAGGTTTGAATCGCCACACACCTGATCAGATTGCCGATTTGGAGTGTTTTTGGAATCCGCTTCTCACTCAGAGCCTGTAGCACGCAGGCCTGGTGTCCGGCGGTAACTAGACGGGCTTTGAAACCGCTAGTCACGCAACTCGGCCAAGAAGTTTTGACAAGACTCAGTGTGTGAGAGTTCAGCCGCACTGACACTGCAGATAGAGGCTTGCTATCGCAAATCATCTCTGGTTGCCTCCAAGCAAACCCACACGTTAGGTCGATTGAACTTACTGACCCTCCCCAACCCCCACACACATTTTGTTTTTTTTGTTTTTTTGTTTTTTAGAAGAAGAAAAATATGATCTATTTGCAGAAGCTTGAAAAATGAATTGCAACATTTTTCATTGACACAATAATGTAAACCAAAAGGATGAAACTTTAAGACCTCTCAAAGCACCAGAGACCATGAAATATCATGATCATTCAATTGAGTGAAAACATACCATGTAATTACTGCTCATTTCTGCTTGATCTAAAGGAATCTCTCTCAGCCCGTGGCAGTTTGGAAGATTTATCTGCAGTTAAGGACCCTCCCGCTGCTTCTGGGTCACTGTCTCTGCACCCGCCTCACATTTATCAAGGTGAGGAAGCAAAAACAAACATTTGTTTCAGCGCCATCCTTGTCATCAAAGGCTTTTAAAAATAAGTTTAAGTGGGTTTGAAATTAGGAGTTTGCTCTGATTAATGGTCAGCTTTAGAGCAGGAAAATAAACAGCCTAGCTAACATTTTCACCAAATGGTCGCAAACACAGCTGCTTTCAGGCAAGCATCCTCCTTAGATCTAATGTAAACTTTGAAGTGCGTCGATATCTTTCTCATAAAGGGGCGTCCCTGTCCCCCAGAGATGCGTGCCCTTTGGACTTACTTATCGCATCAACCCCTCACTAAAAGTCAGGCGCCTGCAGTCCAGGAAGGCGCAACTTCACATGCGCAAGACTACATACACTGTGACGTGGCTTTCGCCGCGACCAGGTCGGGTTCTTTCAGTCGACGCTCAGATGCGTGCTTCCTCGGCCACACACGGCACGTGGCTATTCCTGACACTGCGGCTTCGCTCCGCGAGAAGAGAAGGAAAAGCATTCAGCCTTATTTACCTTATTAACCTCTCAAGAATATGCAGACATTTCAGGTACTTCAGGACGTGCCACAAAAAGACCTCTCACCTCCAGCTGCAAGGTCAATGGGAGGTAAACAACACATGCTTACTTACACCACTTAAAGAAATGAAGGGCGCCCACTCAGAGCTGCAGGAATGTCTGTCATACGTCTAGCCCTCCTTGCACACACTTGTTGCCTAATTACCACTAGACAACCACGGTCAATGGGAAACCTGTTCTGCTCCTGTTCATTCCAAACTATGGCCACGGCGAACCGATGAATCAACTTGGAAATGCTGTGAAAGCAAAGGACACCTGAGATTTTGAAATGTATACCTTACTCATGCGAAAGAAAAAAACAGCACAAGGGGTTTCTACGCGAGCTGTTGGCATCCTTTTGTGTTTGGTGCATACAAACCCCATGGCACATGACCTAAGGCACGATTGACCAGTGTGTTCTTAGGGAAACTTTGAAAGACATGGAGTCCATATTCATACATGGCCTAAGGTGCAGAACTACTTGTAGATCTTAAGTACGCATCTCTTCCAGATGTGTTCTAAAGCATAATAACTCTGATCAACTACATATAGTGTTTATTTCAGGCAGTTTTAACTTATCTCCATCTCCATGCGTAGCTTGAAAGCAAAAATAAATGCAGGAAGTAAAAAAAACAACACCCAATCTTTTGGTGATGTACCTACTAAAGACACGCGCGCGGCCAAGTGAAAACACTATCGTGACCGTAGAGGGGAGGCAGTGAAAGCAAACGGGAAGTAAGATACACACTAATCCACACAACCCTAGAAACAGGGGCAGGGCTCCAGTAATATTACTGTTGCTATATGTTAGTATTACTGTTGCTTTTATTTTATATGGCAGATGGCTTTATCCAGGGCGATATTATCTCCTTTTGCATATCAAACAAAAACATGGTTATGGGTAATCATGGTTGTGCCTCCAGGAGGTATACAGGGTGTACAGATGTGAACAAGAGCAGTAATAACTACTTAACTCACAAACATTTTAACACTAGCTTGTTTTTCGTGAAAGAGCATTGCAGATACAGTGACCAGAAAGAAACGCTAAAGTTTGCCTAAAAATCTTGCCTAAAAAATCTTTTTGTACAGGAGAAGTGTGGTCCTAAAACCGTTTTCAATCACTGGAGGATCACTGTTCTCCTCCAATCTGAGTTGCTTGTAATAACAACCCAACAGGTTCTTCCGATTTCCCAACCCTGGTCACATAAAGGGACGTTTTTGTTTTTTTAAATCACAACCTATCACTGCAAGAGCAGCAGAAGAAACCAAAATCCTGGGACAACAGGGTTTAAATCTGATCAATCCCTTTAAGATTTCTTTGTTGCCAGAAGCCAAACCAACCAGAGTGACAGCTTGCTGAGTTTTCCCTTATTACACCAAGGCATTCCAGCCCTCATTAAAGGACACGCAACCACGTACTGTATTTCTCACTGTTTGTTTCCATTATTTTTTTATTTAGAGCTTAAACCTAACCATTTTGAAGCTATACAGCTGAGATACATAAACGTGCGTTTTATTTTATTTTTTTAAGTGTAACATCCCACCTAGCTTTTATATGGCATTGAAACTGACCCATTCTAAACTATCTGAACCTATTGCTATGGGCTGGCCTCTTACATCCCAAAAACTGGTTTTGTTACTTTAGTCATTTTCTTGTTTAACTGAAGGTTGTATTACATTTGACTGTAATAAATAAATAAATAAATAAATAAATAAATAAATAAATAAATAAAATTTAAATAAGTTTTCAAAAGTGGCAGCACT
>JAOYSI010002392.1:23174-49252 GCA_025775065.1 Hiodon alosoides
TTCTCCCATCTCGTACATAAAGGATACCAGTTTCTCTCCCCTCTCGTACATAAAGGATACCAGTTTCTCTCCCCTCTTGTACCTGAAGGATGGCAGCTCCTCTCCTTTCTCGTACCTGAAGGATGGCAGCTCTTTTCCTTTCTCGTACCTGAAGGATGGTTGCTTCCAGGTGTACCTGGTGTACCTTAGGGCAAGGACACTGCATTGGGATGGACCTCCCGTGCAATAGCATAGTGGGCTGAAACAAGACAACCTGAGGATCAACTCAGATCCCCGCCCCAGGTACTTCCCTCAAATATTTCAGTTGATTTATACACAGATTAGAGTGAATTTTTAAATGCCGACTGTGATATTTGGTCTTGTGAGAAACATGTTTTGACCTGCAGCCGAAGAGCTTTTGTAGAGCAGGATAGCTAAAGAGAACTTTGCATCATGGCCTATTCAGTGCCTCTTATCTGAACCCAGCGTCACATGTATGGGACGCCTAACAAGGGCGGAGAAACTCAAATCACAACCTAAGCTGGGCCCCTTGGAAATGACTAATGCGGTCAGCTACATGCCATGAACTTGCCTGTAGACTTAACTGGAGAAGCCCAAATTATATCTTTTTCATTCTGTGTTGGCAAAAAAAACATTTAAATTGTATTAATTTAGCAGACACTCTTAACTCACAATTAGTTTAAACAAAAAATAAACAAAGGTGGAAGGTGAACATGGCTCCTTAATTCAATTAATTAGCCTCCGCTGTCATTTTCTTATGTTTGTGGAATGCAGCTCCAACAACTAGCAGGGGGACACCTGTATGTGCTGTGGTGGAGGAAGTGTCCTGATCCATCAAACTCAGCCACATCGACAGGAATGGTAATGTCGTGGCACATGGTGTGCAGTTCTCATTCTGTGTTTCGCCCTCAAATGAAGCACTGAGTGTTAGTGGCACAAGGTGTCATATCCAGCGCCAGTAGCATCGGATCACCAGGCCCCATTCAAGAAGACGTCACCGAAGCTCACCCATGTCTTAAACGTGTCACCTGTGTCCTAGGTTTGCCCGGCCATTCAGTGACTCTCCATGCACCCTAGGCTGCCTCCACAGTCCCTGGCCATATCAACACTGGCACTGAACCTCCTGTCAACACCTTATCCTCTGAGTGAAGAAGCATGTGGTGCATTCCACACAGTTTGACAGCTTCCCTTAATTTTCACTGTGATCTAAGCCGCCCGGTTTCTGCTTTTCCTCTATGGTTGTGTCATGTGTGTCCGCTGAAGGTTGGTTCATTACTTATGGAAATGGAGTGTGAATATTAGCGTATCATGATCTTCCAAAAAAAAACTGTACTTGGCAACATACTTCTCTCCACATGGAGTAGAGTAGGAAGAAGAGACCAAGAAACAAATGCTTTTTAAAGCACGCCGCCCTCCTCACGCCAACACACACACACACACACACACACACACACACACACACACAAACACACAGATAAAAGGATTAGATTAAAGAACGCGCAGCCCACATGGACACACTTAATAGATTTATGACGTGTGAGAATAGTGTCGGGGGGAGCAGGAGCGCTCTGGCAGATTCCTCTGGATCAGCTCCTCCTCGTTTTTCTCCAGCAGAGTCTGACAGATGAGATGAGTCTGCCTGTTAGCAGCACTGGACTGGGCACCACTGTAGAGATGGACCCCGGTTGTACTGATCACTGCTTTTCAGATACAGGCTGCCCCGGTAGCTGTGCTGCATTGGCACCTGTCAATCAAATGCCATTTCATACTTTTTATCCCCCCAGCTGCATCGCTTGACCCTTAAATGGGGGTGGATTGTTGACCTAGGCCTCAGTTTACTGCAGAGTGTGGATGATACCGAGCGATCGTGATTCATTTTTAATTGTACTTCCCTTTAACACAAACGGATAAACAAGAACAAACAGGTTCGGCATGGCCGGACAACATAAAAAGCTCACTGCTATTAAGTAGGCTGAGCCAGGCCCGGTGATTGGTCGATTTGGCACTGCGCTTAAGGCCCGTACAGGCGATCGAAACATGCTCACCCATTTGCAACGGTAGCCCTGCGGGTGACCACTGAGTTCCTGCGAGCTTGTCATTGTGTGTCAGTGTTTGGGAGGTTGGTGGCTGATGTTAATGATCTAGTTCTGTCTGCCTTTGTAAACGATATCTGTCGCGCATTCCTTTGTAAAAAACGCCCTCATAAACCATCCAACTCCAATCGCTGCAACAATAAGGATGATCCCAGTGCATTACTGCAGCAAACTTTGGCCGCCGTGGATTGGCGATGCGGTGAGTTTGTGTATAACCTCTGACCAAAAAAATCCCTTGGCATGCAGCAACACTTTGTGTTTCTGCTCATTTTGGATGCGTACCAATATCAGCACATTTGCGGCATTCGCACAATTCAAATTCATCCGGAAACACCGTTGAAATTAAGGATAGGCACAGGTTGAGAGTGCTCCTGCCAGGCCTGTGCGGCTGCGGTCGAGAGTGACAGTGACACATGACATAATTGTGGGCTGAGCCCCCGAGGCGCAGGGCTAAGTGGGCAATGGTTCTGAGACCACCCTCTCCATAAGATCACCCCAGCGGGGAGTCATCTTGTTAGCGGTGACAAACGGCTCATTTGACTAATCCGCCGATACAGGTCACCTCTGATGAGTGATATAGGCCCTCGCTTGATTAAATTTCTCGGTGGGGTGGGTGGGCCGAGAGACGACTTGATTTAAAAGCACGACAGCGTACAGGGGCCACGGGCGGATAAGGGAGCTCTCTTTGTAGCTTGGAGAAAGCCTGCCTGGGACCAGAGCCGTTAAATCAAATTAAAGGTCTCTCGAGCTGGTAGGTTTTCCTGGGTCAAAAGGTCGAGCAGCAGCACTTTCCCTCATCACCATCCTGCCACGCTCAGGGCATACGCCTTTGGCCTTGTCGGAGAAATTCCTGTTCCAGGCAGAGCTCCCCTCGCCCCCAAGACCTGCCTGTGTTGGAGACAGGTGAATCGGTTGATGAGGAACTTGACTTGTGACCAGAAAGATTAAAGATTAAAGATTAATCTCCCAGGAAATGTTTCTCACATAAACATGTAGCTGTATAAACAGATAAGGTGTAAAAACTGCAAGCTATGGCTGTCGTCACATTCAAAAGCATCTGCTAGACGACTAAACAGCAAATGAAAAATTAAAAAATGAAATGGTTTGGAGTCGGCCTCAGAGCTTTGTGTGAATGGTTCCTTAGCCTCGCATTTCTGACTCCCTCAAACCACAGCCAGAGGAGTCCGTAACCTAACCCATGCTTTTAATTAGGGCCCTGTCCTGTTGGGAACATGGGAACAACTTAACCGGGTACCACTTCACTGGCTCACTGCTGTCTTTTCTAAGCTCCAATAATGTTCACCATATGGTCAAATAGTATCTATAAACCAAAAGACAAAGTAAACGGCTATGTAAATGTTCGTGAATCTGTCTTACCTGTACAGGTGGAGGAAGCTGGATGTTTCTCATTGATCTTATTTATAGTGCTCTCCTCTCTCGCTCTCTCTCTCTCTCTCTCTCTCTCACACTCTCTCTCTCTCTCTCTCGCAATCTGGAATCCCCAGTCTGCTTTGCCCGCACCATTTACAACACTCAGGAAACTGAGCCGGCCTGGGGTGTTTAATATTCTGTCACCGCATTGACAGCAGAGGACTGCGTCGGCAGGTGTCACCTCTTTACTTCCAGACATCCACGACTGTATCCCCGACTGTATCCATGACCGCATCCACGACTGTATCCACGACTGCATCCACGACTGCATCCCCGACTGTATCCCCGACTGCATCCACGACTGTATCCACGACTGTACCCCCCGACTGTATCCACGACTGTATCCACGACTGCATCCACGACTGCATCCACGACTGTATCCACGACTGTACTTCCTGCAGAGGTGGGTTTATTTAGGGTTCTGCCTAAAGGCATACGAGGTTTTGATTGCGATGCACTTCATCTGGATTTTTTGCTGACGCAACTTGAAATGCCTAGCAGCAAGGGAGAATTCAAACCGGCATCTTTCTAGAATGATAACATGTATTTGATTAGCTGGCTTGACGGTTTATTACGTTGGAGGTTCCTGAAAACACACCCCTCACAGCAGTGGCTCTGGTCTTTTCTTGATACTGTCTATTCGGGAACTTTCTACAGCAAGGATCCACCAGGCTAGGCAGTCCACTATTTGAGAATGGATTTACACTGCTGAGCCTATTAAATCTCTAATGTTCAATTACATCTAAGCCATCCTATTGTTTTGGCGTTTGTGAGTCACGTTGTGTTTTCCTTGGGGGGGGAGGTACAGTACCAATTTGGACCACAAACATAAGGGTCAGTGAAACCATTTGACTGCAATGTTTACGGATAACCTCTGGAGTGCGCAGTTTAGTAAAGAACCGCCGTTTGGATGCAGCTGCGCTGTTCCGCACTAACGGAGGCACACAGTGCAATCAATTCCAGCGCCACAAAGGATGGAGCCCTGCCAGCCCTGCTTTGAATGTACTAAAACATCCATGCGCTTCCAAATGGGGCACAATATGAAAGAGAATGATGAACACTGAAACGCTACATTAAATAGCCGATTCTGCTAACCCTTCTTTATCCCCCCCCTCTCCCTGCCATGGGTGAGATAAGCTGCGGCAAATCAAAAGAGGGGTATCGTCTTTAGTAGAGTCCTGGCAGCAAGAACCAAGAACAAACCACCTGTAGTGCGCTGTTGGCCGTCCTTCCAACTTTATACAAAGTACTGAGGCTGCTGAGCAGTCAACCCAGCTCATCACTGATTACTTTAGAATTCAGTTTTATTCTGCGTGTGTCTACTATTCTGCTTGGTTTTTTTTCAAGAGTTCTCTTGAAGAGTTCTCCTTTCAGAGGATAAGTTTCCAGTTTTCTGTTTGACACTAGTCATCACTAAGTTTGATTGATTGATTGATTGATAAATAATATATTGATGCAACATTTCTATAAACTTTCTTGTCAATATTTTGTTTAAAATTTTTATAATAGTGTGTTACTGCATAAATACATGTTTACTTGTACGTAGGTATGGTTTTTTTAATGCAGTTACACTGTACTGAATTAGTAACACTTTCATCAACTATGTACACAATTGTTTCAGACTGATGAAAGTGTTACTAAGTTACTATGGGTCACTATGCATTAAAACACTGTAACATCCAGGCAGTAACTACTATGTTAATATTCAGTATTTAGAGACACTTAATATAAAATATTACCTTTATTTATATTAGGGTGGCTGGATCTGGGAACTGATATCATTGAAAATGACATTCAAATGTGTGTTAAGGTGCAAATCCAATTTTAAGCAATTTCAAGTAAAGAGGCTGAGAATTGCTCTGGGTCACGGAGAGTAACTGGAGACCCCATCACTGCCTTCCTGTGAGACGCTGCAATCTTTCCAAGGTCATTCTTTTTTTGGTTCTGGCGGGTCAGTTTCCCAGAGCGCTTCCTCTGTTTGCGGCTGAACGTGCTTCTCCTTTGTCCCGGGTGAGCGAGGAACACCTTGGTGCCAGTCCACAGTCTGAGCAGGTCCTCCCGAAATTGCGGCCAGCCACAGTGACTGTGAGATCCTGGGGCACAGGGAAGATTTGGAGCAAGGTTGGATTGACAGGAATACTGACATTTTGTATGACTCTCCGATTTAACACCAGAGAGATGGAATCAGCTTTGTGATTGGTGGAGAGGCATCCAATGAGAAAAGGCACTGTAGGTCGCTTCTGTTACATAACTGGCATTAGCTCACTCAGCTTTGAATTCACAAATTGTCACTTTTATCAAAATCCTATTAAAATATGTCAATGAGAAAATTTGGAAATAAACAATGTTTTTTATGTGTGTTCCTTGTAGATTCACATGCCTCCAAATTAAGCATGCTGATAAGGGATCATAATGAGTTGTGGACCATCTGTGATGGAATGGACTGTTGACTTTCCACTACAGTAAAAGAGTGAATGATCAGGTCAAAGCTTGACACAAAGGAGAATCAATTCCTGTATTTTACTGTGCGATGGCCTTATCCAGGCGTATCCTATTCACAATTGATGAAGTGTATGGCATTATTATTGTTATAATTAATAGTAACAGCAGCAGTAGTGTTATTTTATTTACCTGATATACCAATACCAATATTATATATATGACATAACAATATTTCAAATTATGCCCACGTTTACACATTCTGCCTGAGCTCCTACATAAACAAATCATGTCAGAGTGTGTCAGCCCAGCTTACTGACATCCCCAGGGGCAAGCAACCATCCAGGAGGTCCCATTGGAAACAGGACGGAGAAACCATTGTACTTTCTGCCTGATGCAGCAAGGCAGAAAGGTAGGTCCCCTGGGCCAGACCGAGGAGCTGCTGGGGCCAAAAGCCATTTCCTCTGTGGCCAAAAGCCACTTCCGTTGTGTCCAAAACCAACTTCCTCTGTGACCATAACCCGCTTACTCTGTGTCCAAAATCCACTTCCTCTGTGGCCAGAACCTACTGCTCCAGTGTCCAAAATCAATTTCCTCTTTGGCCAATACCCACTTCTTCTGTGTCCAAAACCCACTGCTTCTGTGTCCAAAATCCACTTCCTCTGTGCCTCTTACAGGGGAAACTGGGGAAAGCTGCAGCTTTATTTCATACATAATAGAAACAACAATGCTGCGGTTAGTTGTCAGTGTCAGTCCTTGTGTATAGGGCCACCTATTACGAACATGTGGCGTGTCTGATTGGTCCAAGTGAGGTTTCCATCATATTAGCAGTCAGTCAGTTTAAGTGATGTGTGCTTTACCAGGTTTTCTAGATTGAATAAGGCAAAAGCGATTTTTCCATAGTACCACTGCCAACAAACTTAGTTTTGCGCAACCAGACATCTTTTGCCTTTAAAAATCTTTTGTGTGCCTATCATTTTAATCGCTGCTTATCATATTGCGATTACTGTTGGACTTCCCCTGGAGGATTTTCTATTATAAGAATTAAACCAGCAGACAGGCATGCCTGTAATAAACACAAGGTTTTTGACAAGCCTCGGGTTTGATCAATAAAAACAAAAACTAAAATTACAAAAAAAAAATTAATGTGCACACTTTGTATTGTGTGTGCTTATTAAGTTAATAATTTTCCCTGCCTAAGGCACAATGCATCTCCAGTGTAGAAATGACATCCTGACAGATGGATAAACGGAACCTCACAGGCTAAGGAAACATCCCACTGCAACCACAGTGGTCCTTTCACCGTCCACAGGACATTGACATTTAGTTCAGTTTAGCCATGATTTTACCCTTTTTTTTTTTGGCTGGTCAAGTCAGATACCACAGTCTGGAATTTACCAAATAAGGTGTGGCACACGCAGTAAAGAACAACTTTCCTGAGACAGCATTTTTTTCGGATAAATGCTGCCTACAATACCCATAATGCACATCAAGCAATAAAAAGCAGAAACAGCATGCTTGTTTTATTGATATTTAAGAATAAACTTGGCAGAACCTTGTAAATATGTAATATTACGGTGACCTATAATATGAAATAATGTATTCCCCATTTATATAATAAACAAATGTGGTTGTTTCTCTGTTTATTCCATTTCTGCTATTCTCCAAAAGTGTTAAATTGAAGTGAGTCCACATTACCTTTAACATGCCCTGAATTTTGCAAATTCTGTTACAATTACCGGCAGAGCTGGAAAAACTTGGTTCATAAAGCTTAATGTTGTGATTAATGTTGTTGACATTTATTTGCGAACATTTTTTAGATGCAGAAGACATTACACTTAAAATATATTGCACTCAAAATTGAAATGCATGGAAATGAAATCCAATGGAATTCCCCCAACCCCAAAAAAATGGAAACCACAAAGCCTGTTTGTTTTTGTCAGTTAGTAATTTTTCCGTAGCACCATGTCAAAGTACTTTGACAACTGTGAAAACACGTCATCAACTTAATCCCTTCTAGGTGCAGAATTTCTGCGTGTCGGATTAATCTCTGACACATCTGCCCCACGGGCAGGTGTCAGTTCGTATTTACACGTCCTCAAAGAGTTCAGATGTTCGCCGTCTTCTTAAATATCTGCGTTTGCCCTTCAGGGAATTCTATCAGGGTAGATGGCTGTTAGACTGGGCTTGTATCTGCTGATCGCCCCAGTGCCACGGCTCACAGCCAGCCTGGACCTGGCTCCAACAAAGTCGATTGGTATTTCAGCCAGTGTGTTCATTGATTTATTTGTTTACTTTGATGTAATCTAAGGATCTAAATAAACCTCCCTTTTTAGAACATTTTTTTTCTTTTTGGTGCGGCACACTAGGAATCCCTGGTAGCCTTCCCTCAGGACTTTGCCTTGGCTCCCCACAGTTGTCCTCAGCTGCATGCTAAAGCTCTGTGTCAAGCCCGGTGTTGATGGCAGGCTCGTTGGACCTGCACAGCCGCGGAGCACTGCAACGTATTCCCTGTTCTGGTGCAGGGGAACTATATGTATTAGGTCAAGCTGTTGCTTACTAAAGCCAAAATCATGGATTAAAAGATGAACTGTTTTATCATCGGAGGCATGTCAAAGATGAAGGCGAAATCTTGTCTTATTATCTTATTATCTGATCACTGATGTTTCCTCTGGTAAAATAAAAGAACCAAGGGTGTAGGTAATTAGGCCTCACACCAGTTAAAAGTAACCTGCTCTGCACACTATGGAAATTCGCTGTACATTCAGGAGATGGACTCGGGAGGTGCACTGCAAACTCAGGAGCTGCACTGTATACCCAGGAGCTGCACTGTATACCCGGGAGCTGCACTGTATACCCGGGAGCTGCACTGCAAACTCGGGAGCTGCACTGCATACTCGGGAGGTGCACTGCATACCCGGGAGCTGCACTGCATACTCAGGAGGTGCACTGCATACCCGGGAGCTGCACTGCATACTTGGGAGCTACACTGCATACTCGGGAGGTTCACTGCATACTCGGGAGATGCTCTGCCACCTGCAGCTGAAGGGAAGCCTGGGTTGCCCCTCTCCGGCCAGCTGAGTGGAGAAGGACAAGAGTTGAGCCAGGAAGGAGGGCATCCGGTTACCCCATGGACCATTAGCCTTGTACCCAATCCATCATCCACATTGCAGTGTAATCCACTGGAAACTGGTTCCATCGGCAAGATTTTTGAGCGCAGAATTTACAGATGGCAGCTCATAGACAGATGCAACATTGGCAGTCCTTGTGGCTCACCACAAAGCATTACCTTTTCCCTTTTATTCTGGTCGGGCAGAATAAGAATGTGAAATCCCTGTGCACACACACGTTTGCATCCAGTAAACCAGGTGTCAGTTAAGAGCTAGGCTACTTGAGTGCTCAATGCTTTTATGGCCAGTGAATGACTGCACTGCAGAGAATCATGTTTTTTCCGCTGAAGCTATCGGACCAGCGTATTGCGATCAAGGCTGCCAATCCATCATCTAGAGTTTCTCTTCGGCCGCGGAACATTCTGTTGCTACAACCGGCACGTACTCTGTCCAACGTCACTACTTAGATGTGCAGTGCAATTAAAAGATAGCCTCGGTTCTGCTGCATATTTACGGCAGCCCCTGCTCCCTGTGTCCCAGCGATAGCCCTGGTTACGACCGGTACTGCTGACGCCGGGCTACACTAGGCATAAAAGTGTCTGGAGAAACAGGGAAGGGGGGTAGGTGCGCAGAATTGATGTTGCGACAGCCTCATACATTACACCAGGAGGGGGTTGCATGTTTTCTACAAGGTCAAAAAAGCGTGACACTAAAACATGTGAGTTTTCCCAGCCAGGCTCTGTCGCTGCAACACTGTTGTAGCTATTACTGTCGTCACAGTCGTATCAACTTGGCTGGTGGAGTGTACTGGTTGGACCATGCAGTAAGATCATAGTGTGGTACCCTTGGGTATGGTGACTGAAATACATTACATTTCAGTATTTTATTAGTTGCTTATAGTCCTTAATAAACTGCTACACTGAAATTGACTGTTAGCATCACAGTCTGTTGTGCCCAATAATACGCACACATAACGTAGCACCAGTGCAGTCATGTGTTTTCCCATGACCCATGGCCACTATTGAGCTGCAGGGGCCGCTAATTGGCCAACTATTGGTGGGGTCAGATCAAGGGGCACAGCCGAACATCAGACACCAGGGAATAATCCTCAACCTCCAGTTGAGGGGTTACGCTGACATGCAGTGTGTCAGAGATGGGGTTAAGTTGTTTAAGAGAATGAACCTCACTGTCTGGGGCTAGAGAGTAGCAATTCTTTCACTGCAGATGTACCTTAAGTAAAAATATTGTTGTGGCAACAGTTTAACTTTTGACTTGTATCTATTAACAGAGACATCTACCTTGTAATTGCAGTTGCGTTTGTTATATTGCCCAGTTCATACATTTTCTTTGTGAAATATATTACTGCTCAGATGCTAAACAAATGGAAATCAGGGAACTATCCAAGGGAACATAAGAGCTATGTTCACGTTCTGGGCAATCTCAATTTAAAACTTTTTGTTTCCTGTGAAAAAGAATCAAAAGCAATGCTGTGGCCTGGTTTAGGGGTAACTATCATCCGCTGAAAGCACTAGCTACACCAGAAAAGGGAAAGGGCCTATCTTACACTAGTTGACAGTGGGGCAGTGGGCCCCAAGACTGTTTGTTCATTCCGGTCAGTTTTGAAGTTAGTAATTACACTTCTGTTTCGAGTAACTTTGTTAGTTCGGGTAAGGAATAAAAAATAGTAAAAACATATTCTACCTCTGTTGTCTGTCTTCCGGTGTTATGCCAGTTGACGGGTGCAATGTAATTAATGTACGATGGTCTCCACCTAGTGGCGAGAGTCGGTACGGTCACAATTGACGGTTTCTAACAGGGCATCACCGGTTAATGGAAGCAAATAATTAAAGTAGATAATGTTCCGGAGACAGAGCAATGATACAGGCGGGACGTTGCAACAGATGGCTTTTAGCTACTCGAAAGGTTTATTGCCCTGTTTACTTTTAAAAACTGAAGTTCCTATCAACTGAGACTCAAGCCTAATAAATTGTTAACTCAACCGACTGAAAGATTGCTTTTTGCTTTTTGATTTCTCACAAAATGTGGAACGAACATGCAATTTAACTTTAAACCTAAAATAGACATGGTGTCGGACTTCAAAGCAATGTCAAACTTATTAATTGACCTTGCAGGATTTGAGAATCTCTTGATTCAGATGGAAACGGGCTGGATGAGCTGGCCTCCAGCTTGAACTGACGAGATTATGCTGTTGTTGAGTTTATAGTTACTGGGATGCTCAGTAAACGCACACGTTTGCATAAACTTAGTAGGTCAACCCGTGTTCCTTTCCTATTGGAAAGGACTGATGTCTATTAACAAAATTCACAGAAAATGCAACAATAATTTTGTGGGTATTGAGAAGGGTGATCTGAGGACACATGCCTGCATCTGTAGTATGTGCGTGTGTGCACGTGCCCTAATGCACGTTTGTGCATGCACAGCCCCAAAGTGAAGACCAGATTGGGGTTGTTCTCCATCAAAGTTGAACCAGCATTGGCTTCCCCATCTGGCTCTTTAACCATGGCTGCACTGCAGAGACTCGTTTGGGCCAATACACAATTAGGGTTTTTCACCGTTTTGTGCCTGTGGGATTCTGGGGTTAAGAAGCCATCCAATCAAATTTCATGGTTCTTATCTGATGTCACAACACGTTGTCAGTAAGCGCTGGGTGAAGATTTTCCAGAAGACATCATAAACCAGTGAAAACCATTAAGACAGGGTAAAAATAATTTGTTTTCAGCAGACCCACTGATGGCGTAGTATGACTCCTAGAAATAAATACTATATAATAGATTTGATTGATTTGCCCATTAGCTTAAACAACCACACGTTTAAATTAAACAGCACCTTCTTCTTTATTGAAGTTGGGACGATTAGATCTTGTGCGTTGATCTAGGTGTCCCATTTATGTTACAACATAGTTTGCTGCCAGAAGCATTTGCGCAAGACAGACTTCCCTTAATTGTTTTTAGCTGAGGAAAACAACCAACTCAAGGTTAAGTTTTGATGCCCATTTAGACTTGTTTAGCGTGTATGTACATCCCTTGATCTAACAGCCATCATCTGGCTTGAATAGAATTATATGAATTGTGGACTTGAATGTCGTTTGGAACTGTGAACAGGTCACTTCTGCTGGAACTATATTATAGTCGTGCCTTAGCTGTGAAATTTCTCACAATGTTCCACCCTGGGCATTTTTCTCCCTTTATACCACTGCTGCCACTGGACTCCAGTGCTTCAGCTGTAATTGAGCACCAGGAAACAGTCGACACAGATCAATCAGAGCTGATGTGGCACCCCTGGTGACAGTTGAAGGGCTTTTCCTATGCAGCCCCAATGGTCAGACCCTGTGAGATAGGTCAGAGCCTGCATTTTTACAGTTTTTAAGGTAAACTGACATTTGATGCCATCCTTGCATCGGTACATACTGGCATGCTCCAACAATTGCTTCAGTCGACTCAGTGGTCCACACGCACACACCCTCTCCCTCACACACACACACACACACACACACACAATGAAGCTGCCCCAAGGATGTTTGTCTACTAAACACCTGACCTCGCTTCAAGCTCCAGGTCAGTAAACAAGCCTAACCAGCTGCACAGAATCTTGCCAGTCGCAGCTGCAGATCAGTTCACTCTGGGCACCTGCCACTTCACGCAGATCCTCCCTTTCACACGCCCACACCCAAGTTCAGACGGGCAATAGACAAGCATTGACAATGATTCATCTTGCTTTTCCAGCAGCTTGTTCATAAAGTCCTGCAGCCAGTTTCTACACATAGCCGTATCTCAAGGGGTTGACAGAGCTTATTTCATGCCTAACATAAACCATCATGTCAATATTCTGAGAATAACCACTTGGAACTTATGTTGCGTACCATTTAAGGTAAACCTTAAAATGATAAAAAATCTGTTAAAGAGTGTCCCTAAAAGACCAAGTAATGGTATAAATGGGCTGGGTTTAAAAAAAGAATAAAATGTAATAAATGTGAAATGATTTCACAACAACCAAAATTCCTCTGAAACATGATAAATGACAAAAGATTTTGGATAAGTCTGTTGTCCTGCCAACAATCATTTATCTCAAGCACAGCAGAGCCCACGGAGAAGCTCAGCTATCATTTTGAATTGCATGGGAACGGAAAAACGTCCAAGATGTAAGACTGAAAAAGAAAGACTAGAGAGCAGATCAGTGCTTTGCGCTCAGGTTTGGGAACCTCAAGAAGTTAACTTTCATGTACTGTGTCTTAAAGTACAGCTCTTCTTCTGCTGAGAAAACAATGTCTCCACCATTTTCAACAGGTCCTCCTTCGCAACAGCTTGGTCTATTTGTGTCGCCGTGTCCAGCAATTACAATCAACCCATCTACCAAACACTAGTGTAGTCAATGTAAACCAACTGGAATACTAAGAAAGAACGCATGAAAGTTATGACCACTTTAAAAAGGCATTCAGTTTTTAACATCAAACATTTTAATACTTGCAGTTTCCCTGCATCGGTTGACAATATCCCCCTCATATTAAAAGGAGATACTACCGACGCACAGCTTGTTCTTGGCAAACAGATGCTGAGGTGCTCTCGGACTATAAAATGTAAAACGTGGAGGTCAAACAGACATGTGAAAGTAACAAAAACAACGCACACAAACAGGCACAAGTGCACATACACCCATTTAGAAAGTCTTTTTTTCATTTCAGACATGTGAAAGCATACCCTGGACTCATAACAGCAGAAGAGTGTCAAGGTTTCTCCCCTAATGGGAGAATTAGCTGTAATGAACAGCATAGTAGTTATAGTTTTTTTTTTACAGCCCTGAAAACCCCCCGAAAACTAAGACTGTAAAGATGAGCTGAGAAAATCGTGAGAACTTCTGTTTGTAAATGTACAGATTACTCGCTTTGGGTAAAGTTTTAATTATTTGTAATTAATGTTCAGGGGCATCTGAAAAGACCTGCTAAGATCTCTTGCAGATTGTTTCATTTTGTGGGGTTGAGAGGTTGTGGGGTCACATGTTCTCTTTTTGGTTTCTTTATTTTGCTCTTCTCATAGAATTCTCTCTATCTGGTTTTGTATAAAGTATACAAATGATCGATACATCCTGTGCCAGTTTTGATTTATGTGATCGTAACAATCCCTTCAACTTTCCTGTAAGAAGGTCAGACCAGATTGTATTGCTGTCCCATTGATTAGTAATTGTGCATTGCCTTGTTGTCTCTCAGAGCCGGCGTTTAAGTTTTGTGCTTTACATTTAAATTTCACAAGACTTTCCGTCAAAATGCAGAATTGCCTCAGCTATCAGGAACAATGCAGTCATTGTAAATTTTTCCCCAAATTTACGCAGGAATTAGTCAGTAGACAGGAAATGTCCATGCCGACTGTATCGCTCACATTCATTACTGCATTTTTTCTGACATAGCAACGTGCTGGGAAAGTGCTTTTTATTAAACAAATACCTCTCTTCATCTCTTTATTCAGCAACGGCTGAATAAGCATCTACTTCCCTCTATGAGTGTTCCTCCTGGATCATAACTGCAACGGGAGCTGAAATGGGTTGTGTGGAAGAAGTTGAGTAAAGCATCCTTCTCAGTGAGTTTTGACACTGAGTCTCCCTGTTGTGGCCACCCAGAAGGCTGCGGAGTATATTGTCATGTCATGCCGTAGTTTAATACCCCTGTTAGTAAAACATATAACCTTAAACAGAGCAACTTGCGGAATGTGATTGAACCCATTTACAGCTATATTTTGTTTGTCATTGTTCTCAAATTTTTCAGCTAAAAAACTGCCATAACCTCATGATGTCATCAATATCCAAGAAGTTGCATATATTCTCCATTATCTACTCCAACTTATCAGTCATTGGCTCAAACACCACTGTTATGAGCTACCAAACAACAGGGGTCTGTAATTCCTTATACTGTAAATCATTTTACAATTAATATAGTGGTACATTATTTCATAAACCTACCAGTCCTTTCCCCTCAGGGGCTATAAATGGTCTAGCCTTTAGTTAATCTCCAGAATGAACTATTTCACCAATACTGACATTTGAAATTCTTTTCATCCACATTGTTCTGGACTATGATGAATTAGACACTGCATCACTAGTGTGTTCAGTATCTGTTCATCATAAGGTCTGTTTTATCATTCAGCCTTCGGCTAGAGATGGAAAAATCTGCAGTTGTGTGAAAAAATTGTTCAAAAATTGTGCAATTTTCGGAAATACTCTGGCAGATTGGGCTCCATTAAAGACCAAATCTCGGTAGAACACTTTACATTGTTCAAACTCAGTGGATACAAGGCTGGATTATGGACCGGGCAAATGGGGCCATTGAGACAATCTACTGTGAATGCAAAAAGTAGATAGATAGGCCGATAGTGCTTGAATTTAGTATTATGTATTAAATATTATATATTACTCCAAACTCCACAAATTATCCTACATTGAGCTGCCCAAGAAGGCCCTGAAAGGGGTCCAGGAATCCAGGACCGGTGCATCAGTTTGTGCCAATGAAGCATCAGAAGTTAATATAAAAAACACCTAATGGATATTACATCTAACAGATATTTTATAAATATTCATGAAATGCTTTGTTGCCCTTTCATTAAGTTGCATTTACAGTTGAGTAAGGAAAAGTCACAGAGGAAATGGTTTCATTTGCAAACTAAATTTTTATTAATACTTTAGTACTGTCTGATCTGCACAAATGTTGGTTGAGAGAGTGGAGGGATGCCCAATTTTGGGTAAGTGATCTTTTTATTGTTTACACACAACATAGTCCGATTCATTGTTTATTGTACAAAAAATGAGGATAGCCGCAAGTGTAATTAAAAGTTTTAGAAACATTGCATCTCATTTGACGTGACAAGGAGATGGAAGTCTTCTCTAATGTCCTGAAGGCCAGGGAATCTTGCAGTAACTCATACAACAACATTGTCATGTTTGAGGGATCCACTGGGTATTGTAAAAGCCGCCTTTTAGCTGAAATCACTCATAGAACTGCAAAAGAGGGTGTAAGGTCAGTATCCACTTGTTTTGTTATCTCAATTTCCAAGGTCGAATGAGGTTTGGCATCTGTATGACAATGTTTGCTAATTTTATCACTTCTATCTTGTATGGTTATTTCGTTTGAGCTTTCCCAGAAGGATATCAAGCAGTCCAAGTACACCCTGTAGACACCACTGTAGAAACAGGCGTTTTTACTGTCTGTGGAAAAATGTTGGAGCTTCGCAGAACGAAAAAAGGCCTTGCTGTCCAAGATCCTGGACCCTTCCCTGATGGCTGACCTCTGTCTGCTCAGTGCTTTTCCTGAACTGCTGATGCATCAAAGAGAATGTCTATGCAAAGTGTGGACCCCCAGACTGTCTGATGTGAAAAGCGTAAATACAGAGGTTATCTACCCTAACTGCCTGTTAGGCCAGAAAACAGAAATGTGGCGAAAATGGACACATGTCTGAAACCCATTTCTGGGGAGCCTTATACACATTCTTGCCAAGGATGTAGATGGATCATAGCAATGTTTACTTCTACTGGTGGTGGAGGGGGGTTCCCCAACCAGCCCCTCCTTGGGCAACCAAAAGGTACTTAAGATCAGGTTATCTATCCACATGATGGTTTAGAGATTTTGTGTGAATGTTCATTCTCTGTATATGTTCTTCCTGTGTGTTTCCTAGTTTCTGATCTCACAGAAAGTGTCATTAATGGACAGCCAGACGAAGACCATGGAAATGATTAACTACTTCCTGAATGTTTTTGTAATGGTCAGTATGAAGTCATATCTTGTACATGTCTATGGAACCAGTGCATTTGGAATATAACCTGGTCTAGAGGGAATTTACAATTATTCATTTAGTATTGGGAAATGATAATCCCAATAAGATTTTTCTAACCGTGCTTGGGACTGACAGGTGTCGAAGGAGCAGCCTTGCCTGTTTGTCCTGGACCAGGCACAGTTTGTGGACCAGGATTCATGACGCTTCATTCAGCAGATCTGTGCTCATGTATATGGCCCTGCAATCACTCACAAGCCAGAACGTGCACTTCCCAGAGCTCAGACAGGTCATCGAGAACCCCAGAATCATGTACCTGCTGCTACCTGAAGGCTCCATCCATCACCAAACTAGCCTGCCAGATGCTTGGTGTGAGCATCCCTACAGAGGTGGAGCTGTAAACTGGGCCTCCATCTTGTCTGTGTCTGTCACGCAAAAGGGTGGCCATAGATTTGTTTCTTTACTACTTATTTCAAACTTCTTATTCCAACTTAAAAAACTGTGGTCACACTTTTTCTCATTAATCTTTTTACATTCATAAAATTTTGAGGAATGATTGTATTGTAGTAAATGAAACAACATGCAGGTCTTGGTTGTGCAGATCACGGTGACCCTGACCAACCCTCCCCCCTACTTCAAGTTCAAAAATCTAAAATCTCTGAAAGAGTCCAGAGAGCGAAAATTAAGACATAATTTCTTTACAAACTTTAAAGAGTCCGTCACGCATCCGTCTCCCGAATGTCTCTCATTTTCGTTTTTTGTGTTTAGGGTGAAACCGTGAGGGGGATCCCTGAAGAGCGATTTCATTTATTTTTGGTTTGGTCGTGAATAAAACAGCGTTTTAGTACTGGAGTACTGAACCCTGAGGTTGCAATCTGTCCTTTTGGCCTTTCAAACAGGTTTGTTAGTAATGTGTTTTTTGTTTGTTTTATGAATAGCAGAAATTTAAATAAAATTTCAAAAGCATTTTTTCACATGGCCTAAAAATATTATAAAACATTATATTTTGGCGGGAGTACAGCCACATCAGAGTAAATTACTGACTGAATCTGCCCCTGTTATTCGTAGTAAAAATTCAGAAGCACAACAAAAAAATGAGGTTCAATTGTCCCTTTCTATATAGAGGGGAGAATCTCAATGAGCAGCTACTCTTCGGACCAACCCTTGGAGCCTCTCTGCTCGGGGTACTTCTTTGTTTCTGCCAACATGCCGTTGCTATCAGTGGGGACATCAAGGGAATGTTCCACCAGGTTCGTCTCTTGCCAGAGGACTGGCTCTTGCTGCACTTGCTATGGTGAGACCTAAAGCAGGACAACCCACCTGACATCTACCAGGGCATCTTCCCTTTGGGACCACGTGCAGCCCATGTTGTGCGACATTCGCTGTCCAGAGGCACGTCTGAGACCGTCAGCATGGAAACAAAGAAGTAGTTCAATCAGTCATGCAGGCCTTCTATGTGGATAATTGTGGTGATATGACAGCAACGTTGTATCTAATGTTTTTCATTCGTAACTATTCATCACATGTGGGCTACCACACTGACATTAATTTAATATTCACAAAACTTTAAATTTCGTACATGACCACATTTAAGCCTGTTGTTATTTAAGCATATATATAAGCGTATCTGTTTTGTATTAGCTACCGATCACTTGCGGGACTCTTATTCTGCCTCAAAACGGAACACTTGTTGCTTAATTGTTGCTGAAAGAACGGAGCTCCCAGGGAACGACTGAAAGAAGTTAGGCAAGAGCGAGATCAGAAGGCTCTAGGGGTCGTCAACAACTCCCACCCAATATAATTAATGTAAAAGTGCAGGTGGAAAAATAGCATTGGCTACATCAACAAAAGGTTTTCACGACCTTTCCTAAACTTGTCACAAATGATCATCAGCCACTAGGCGTGAAACACGACACTTAATAGCCGTTTTATATAATATATTCATTTCCATACATACATAACCTCGTATGGAAAAAATACACCAAACCCAAACAACGACCGAAATTGAGAAACGCAGCATCTCATATCGTGTACGTTTCACCGCTGCGCTAACCGGGACTAGTTCGATGTGTTCTGAATCTAAGCATTACGTCTGGCATTTCTATACCGCCACAAGGAAGAGCGTGTCACAGTTTCTCTAACGCTGATGTGCACAGGTCTGATGTGTAGACCTACCCAATTTTAACGATTTGTATTTACGTTTCTAGAAGTATCTAAACCACATACAAAGAGAAGAAAAATGGAGAATGACGTCTTGACCACCGATGATAACAATTTGGACCAAGCTGTCAAACAATGGTTAAGATTTGATAAGGTAAGGGTTACATATTCAATTAATTGAACTGGTTTGCTAGCTAGCTGCACAAATCCAAAAATATGGATAGTAGGAACTTGTTTTTATGATACCTGAACTTTTAGTTACTCAGAAACCTCCACGAATTCTTAGCACGTAATGTTTTCTAAAGGAATACTAAAGCGCATGGCGGTATGTACCCGTTGTCTATTTTAACTACTTGTGTACAAAGTACATTGTTACAGTATGCTCAGGAGCTAAATGAGGACTTCATAAACTCCACCCTTTGCCATCTATCTTTTTGTCTCATGACCATACTTGTCCTCCCTAGTTCCTTGTTTTTAGAATTGAATTTGGATTATTTCATATTAGTCCCACAAGAATCCTTACATTCTGTCATTGTTCCTGTGAGGGCAACACTTTAATATTGCGTATGTTTTTTTCTTGACAGCAATGATGCGGCCTTTGGTCCTGTAATTGAGGTTCAGTAATTAAGTAACAAGTTAACGTGGATAGCCATGCCCGTTATTAAAAAGCAGAGAGCACCCTTCAAAGCTGGTGCAGGCTTTGAACAAAATAAAATCAGTGTTAAGGCCTTGCATGTGTAGGAACTAGAAAAGAAGAACAGCAGTATAAGTTACGTAAATAGCTTGCACATAACGCCTCTGAGCACATTCCTCCAGAGGGTTGGAGTTCCTGCTTTTAATTATCCCTTTCATTTTCTGCACAGATTTCTTTGATTGAGTTTTTTCGGGCTTACTTGGTGTCCCTCCTTGTTTGATCTTGTGTCACACAGCAAACACCGTAGCCAGGATAAATGTTGACCGATACCACAGCCAAAGACATATTCTTGCAATATAAATGCTAATTATAGTGAAACCGTCTATTCATACAGCGTTTTGGTTTGTTTATAATGGATCAATATTGAAGAACTTCTAAAATTGTAGGTGATGGTTGTGTCTCTAGGCTGGTATACTTTAGGATGGATAACAGAAGTGTGAGAATGTGAGAAGTAGATTGTGACCATCCACTAAACTGAATTATTTGAATGTAATAATACCCAATAAGTGGTGGCATTAAATACTTGCACCTCTCGTGTACGATCTCGTAAATTCTTCAGTTTTTACTTCATCTTGTTAAAAGGGTCCTGTTTCCTATTTGCAATGGATTGTCGCTAATCTCAGGCTCTGTGGGATACTGTAACTGCAGAACCCAAAAACTCTGGATGCAGTGCGGGAGCTGGTGAAGAAGAGGGCGGTGGATGAGCTGCAGAAATGTTTCGGGGGCCGGATGGAATTTGGGACGGCCGGGTTGAGAGCTGCCATGGGTCCTGGGATCTCCCGCATGAATGATCTGACCATCATCCAGACCACTCAGGTATACCTCCCTGAGTATCAAATCTCACAGAAAAATACTGATCTGACAATAAGGGAGTTTAAAAGTTGATTGTGCCTGAAGCATTTGGTGTTCGTTTAATGGAGTTGTAAGCGGCTAAAACACAGTAATAGAGCATTGTTGTTCATTGTGTAGTGGCAGCGTGCAATGCTAGGCTCTGTTCTAAGTTGATTGCGGCATGTTGTGCCATAAACTTTTTGTTCTTTCAGGGATTCTGCAGTTATCTGGAGCAAAGCTTCCCGGACCTGAAGCAGAGGGGTGTGGTGATTGGCTATGACGCCCGAGCTCACCCACCGAGTGGTGGCTGCAGTAAGAGATTTGCTACATTGGCTGCTACGGTGATGATAAGCCGCAAAGTTCCTGTCTACCTTTTCGGGGGCATCACACCCACACCCTTTGTGGTATGTCTCTGACTGAATTAATTTACTGCTGTAGGAACATTAGTTTGTGTCTCACCATTTTTAGTGGAGTTAGTCTGAAACTAGGTGGGTAAATGGGGATGAATTCTAAAATTTTACCTAAAATCATTTGCAGTTTAATTTTCATTACGACATCGTGGAACGTTTGAATAGGGTTTTGCCACTACAGCCCTATTACTACAACTATGTGCCTTTAAATTATGAAATGTATAAAATTGGTTTATAGTCCAGGGAAATGACTGGTAGAATTTTTCTCCCAGAATTCTCTTCATAAATATAACATGACTGAGCAGTGCATGTTTCAGCACATTGCTTTGCCCATAATGCCTGTAGTGTTAAGGGACCGTTGTCAAGACATCACACACTGCCTACATTGATAGTGAATGTTTAAATGCTCATGTGGAAATATAGGACTGTGTACCAATTCTACAGGTAGTAGGGTTTGCACAGTATGTAGTTCTGAGTGCCGTTTTTGGGAAATGGACTGATCCAATGTACTAGACAAACTCCTGCATTCAGCAATTGGCAATAGGTTCTGATGCTGCACAACTTGCATAAAAAGCGGGACCAAAGAATAGCCCTAGCCCCCATCCCCGTGGTTTTAACAAATCATTAACCCCGTAACTTTCTTCCTTTAACCTTTTAATTGCTACACTTTTTATTCAGTTTTCCAGCTAGGACCTTTCTTTAATTCTACTAAAATAGTCAATAGCTTTAATTTATATGCAGTAGTTTATTCGTATGAATAATTAAGTTGCGTATACACCCTTTCCTCTATCTAAGTCTCAACCAACTCTGCTAGTGCTATTCTCTTTTCATTCCTCTTGGTATTCTCCTCATCGGCCAAATGTTCTCACTCAGTCTGGGCTGTCTTCCAAATCTTTGGACTAATCAGACCAGGAGCACTCATTGATCATGCACATCTCACATGAGCACATGTAAGTCAGGAGTTACCAGTTTCTCTGCTGGGACATAGTTAAATGTGTAGATGTATATTTAAACGTATAGATGTATAACCATACACAAAGAACCTCCTGTCCTATATATTCCAGCACCACACTATGGTCAAATAAATAGATACCGTTCAGATATACGCTAAATACATCCAGAGGTGAAGATTCAGCCATCTATAATTTACTGCATATAATTTACTGTGATAATTAAATTCCTTAATCATTAAAATGCCTGTTGTCTGCTGAAGAATAGTTAGCACTTTTTATGCTAATAATATGAACCATCCCCTGGTTGTTTTATCTTTTTTTTTTTTTCTTAAACCTTTTAGACTGTAAAGCGCTTGTTTTTGTTTTTGGTATTATTATTATTATTATTATTATTATTATTATTATTATACCCCCAATGCCAAATTAAAGAAATTGTTGACCCCATTTGTCTCAGTGACAACTATTTTACACTGTACCCCTTACACAGTTATTAATATTTATTGCCTGATATACTTCCATGAACATTAACATTTTTGTGACAAAGGTAGAAAAGTTATTTATGACATTCAAAAATAATTTCTACGCGAATGGTAGTTGGCTGTTCAGTTGTTGTAATTCTTGTCTTGGTTCTGACAAACCATAAATATGCTTTTCTTCTGCTGCCCCTTTTCAGCCTTTTACCGTGACCCACTTTGGTCTATGTGCTGGGATCATGGTGACTGCTTCTCACAACCCTAAACAAGACAATGGCTACAAGGTACGTCCTGTCAGCTGCTCCAAAATGTTTAGTCAAACATCCCTCCTATCGGTGGTACCGCCTTGAAGTTGAGAATGCAACATAGCAACACGCGTGGGTTCAGTGACAACGCACGTTAATAGAATCTTACCTGAATTTGAGGTTAAAAAAGTTAAGGCTGGGGGCTATGTTGAGTACCTGTTATATTTGCAGTGACTGTCAAAATGGCAGCTTTGACGTTGATAGACACACACATAAAAGGTTTTTGGTGGTTGCTTGCTGTAGGTATACTGGGAGAATGGGGCCCAGATCGTTCCGCCCCATGACGAGAAGATCTCCTCTGCCATCGAGGAGAACCTGGAGCCCTGGCCACAGTCCTGGGACGACCAGCTGGCCCAGGAGAGCCCTTTAATGAAGGACCCTTACGAGGAAATTAACCGAGAATACTTCAAAGCTATTCAGAGTCAATGCTTCCACAGGTACTGCTCTGTTGCATTGGACCGTTTTATTGTTTCTGGTTTCTTCCTAATCTGTCCCCAGGCATAGCTCTATAGAAACGCTGTATGATTAGATGGTTTCACTATAATTAGCATTTATATTGCAAGAATATGTCTTTGGCTGTGGTATCGGTCAACATTTATCCTGGCTACGGTGTTGGCTGTGTGACACAAGATCAAACAAAGAGGGACACCAAGTAAACTCGAAAAAACTCAAAAAATCATGCATCATATGCACTCTTCTTCTTCCAGAGACACAAACAAGAGCTCGGAGGTTAAGTTTGTCCACACTTCTGTTCATGGGGTGGGGCATGCGTTTGTCCAGTCTGCATTTAAGGCCTTCGATCTGCGCCCTCCCTTTGCCGTAGCAGAACAGAAGGACCCCGACCCTGAGTTCCCCACCGTGAAGTACCCTAACCCGGAGGAAGGGGAAGGGGTGCTGGTGAGTGTGGTTCAGACCCTGAGGAGATGCTGTCCATGGTAGTGTAAAACCAGTCTGACTATATAAATATCTACAGTGCTTCTTGTCATTAAGTTTATACTATTATTATACTTATTTTCCATTTTCTACTTAATCATTGAGAAAAGTAGCGTAGATGACCTGCATTCGTTTAGTCTGCTGATCGTTTCAGTAAGAAGTGCCTTGATTTTAAGTGATTATCACTGTTCGAACAGGGAGGAGAGTTTTGTACAACTGTATAGTGCGGTTGTCTCACTAAAAGAGCCTGGGCATGGAACGATGTCCTTTTCTCTTCCTGCAGACTCTGTCCTTCGCACTGGCTGATAAAGAAGGAGCTGCTGTGGTGTTGGCCAACGATCCTGATGCTGATAGGCTGGCGGTGGCGGAAAAGCAGCCAAAGTAAGGGCGGGGCTAGCTTAGACACCATGCTCTAGCAGTGATGTATCCTCGTTAAAAAATACTAATTATAATGGTCTTCACCAGCTGATTTCACTAATAAAATAGGTCTGATGAATACATTCAGCCTCTCTGTTCTGTCCCTGTTCCCGAGCCCCCGCTTATAAAAAAAAAGTGCACTCCACTCTAAAACGGAACACTTACTTAGATGTGACCGGCTCTTGACTTGAAGCATCTTGATGTTGCTGGGTTACCCTGTGACGTATTGTCCCCGTGTCAGTGGCCAGTGGCAGGTGTTCTCGGGGAACGAGCTGGGCGCACTGCTGGGCTGGTGGACATTCCGGTGCTGGAAGCAGAACAACCCGGAGCCGGCTGCAGTTAAGGATGTCTACATGCTGGCCAGCACTGTGTCTTCAAAGATCCTCAGGGCCATCGCACTCAAGGAGGGATTCCACTTCGAGGTACAGCACAGAACATTATTTGTAACGCTCAGCTCTTGATGATAAGACTCCAGTGATAAGACTCATACACTTAGCAATAGTAAGAGGCAGTTAAAGTACACAATTGATCTATTTTCATTAGGAAACCTTGACTGGCTTCAAGTGGATGGGAAACAGAGCCAAGCTGCTGCTGGACCAGGGCAAGACTGTGCTGTTTGCTTTTGAGGAGGCCATAGGTACAATTACAGAGAACTGGGTCACAGTGTAAAAACTCGCTTTTTAAGATTCCTGTGGACAGAGCACTTTCATTGCAATTCAGTTGTAAATGTAAAAGATGAAGGTCATAACATAATCACGCAAAGGCAGTAACTCTAAAATGGGATCCAGTGTCCTGCTATTACTTTCCCTACAAAAATAATGGATTCATGTAAATTGAAAATTTAACAGGCAGCTTTAAAAAAAAAAAAAAAAAAAAAAAACATTCACCCATTTTACTCTCTACATATTTATAATTCTTTATAATTTTCTTTCTCGTTTTTCTCTTTGAGGTTACATGTGCTGCCCAGCTGTCCTGGATAAAGATGGAGTCAGTGCGGCAGCCATCTCTGCTGAGTTCACTTCGCACCTGGCCACCCAGAACACCACGCTCACCCAGCAACTCAAGGCCATCTATGAGGAGTGAGTCCATCTCCCTCTTACTGGGATGTGCCTCACATTCTGTTAGTGTCAACCACTGCTCGAGTGAGAGGATTTAAAAAACTTTATTTAAGGACCTGTGAAATATGGAGATATTGATATTGTGTTCGGCCAAAGTGCCAACAAATAAGTTATGGGTTAATATTAGGTTGCGAATCAGGAACTCCCGTTTTCAATACAAATTTTAAACTCTGTGAATGGCAGACATGTCTATAAATGCAGGTTATGGCCTCCAGGAGCCCAGGCTCATCCTGGTCTCTTATTGTCACAGAGGCTTTTGAGTTTGTTTTTACCGACTGTGTTTTGTTTGTCTCTTCCCGCCAGGTATGGCTACCACATCAGTAAGAACTCGTACTTCATTTGCCACGACCAGCCCACCATCAAACAGCTCTTCGAACGACTGCGCAACTACAGCGGGCAGAACACTTACCCAAGCGACTGTGGGCGCTTCACCGTGTCTGCAGTGCGGGACCTGACGACTGGCTATGACAGCAACCAGCCCAATAAGAAAGCCGTATGTATTTTTATTGAGCTTCAACAATTACCATCCACTAATGAGGGACCATATTGTAAACGTGGCTCATTCTGTCTTTTTGTTTGCGTGGCCCCAGGTCCTCCCCACCTGCGCGAGCAGTCAGATGATAACCTTCACTTTCTCCAATGGGGGTGTGGCCACCATGAGGACCAGCGGCACTGAGCCAAAAATCAAGTACTACACGGAACTGTGCGCGGCTCCTGGGAACAGGTGAGATGCATGCAGAGTTTGAAAGTGCGTTACCGTTATAACTCCAATAGTTATTAGTCTTACCCAGGGAAAAGCCCTGGTCTACGGGGTGCCATAACTGTTATACTGGCCTGTGGCTTTAACATTTTAATTAAAATATTATTTTTACGTGTGTGTGTGTGTGTGTGTGTGTGTGTGTGTGTGTGTGTGTGTGTGTGTGTGTGTGTGTGTGTGTGTGT
>JAOYSI010002394.1:0-15000 GCA_025775065.1 Hiodon alosoides
TATAAACAATGTTTAATAAACACGAGTGCAAAATCTTTTGTTTTGCAGTGGAAACTTTAGTACACGATAAAATGATGAACAAAATCATACCGTTATGCCTACATTGGAAGAGAAAGAAATAGCAGCAACTCAAGATATCATACATAGCACATAAGCAGACTTAAGAAACGTAACTTTCAGGTCTATCTGTTTTCACTGGGATATAGGCTGCTTCCATATTTATTTACAATCAAATAAGCCGGGTTCTCAGATGTTAATGGTTTACATTAAGGCACAGACTAAAAGGCAAACTGTTTTGTTTAAAGGAATAGGCTGCCATCTATTTAAACTGCCTTAGGTCATTCAGGGGAAGTTTTACATTAAGTTGAATCACTGCCAGTCAAGTCCTGTCGATGGACTTAATTGTGTTTGGCCTCTGGTGCTTTGTTGTGCCATTAAAAAATAATTCAAATTTAAATGGATCAACGGCGGCCGTACATTCTGGGATACTTATTCAAATGATGCAGGTTCTAAACATGCTTTTTTTTTTTTTTTTTTAAATACACATAATCCCATATAATTTCATCGTAATCCCTGAAAGCTAATGATAAATATTGTCTGCCTACATTTGGGAAATAATTATTACATTAAAAGTTGCATTCAAAGTTGGCTTCAAAGGTGGCTTCAAAGGTGGCTTCAAAGGTGGCTTCAAAGGTGGCCTCTGTGTTCACATTTGCAAATGTGAAGAAAGGCTGGGAGCAAATTGAAACAACATGCAGATCACACTTTAAATAACTACATTTAATAGGTTGTACTTTGAGTAGAAGAAATAAGATGCTTATAAAAAAAAAAACTGAAAAAGCTATTTAATACAATACGGTATTTCTTGGCAGATGGCGTCTTTCAATGCACTAGCAGGTAGTTTCACTTTTAAAATTTTCAAATTACCTGATCTTCCTGCTTCCATTGGTAACCATTAACATTGCGCTATCTCACTCTTTCGAACAATCACGTGAGGCATCCTGCAGGACTGCATCACTTTCACCACAGCAACCAGTGGACCATTAGACTGGACTCCAGCCATCTGGGCCCCCAACGCTCTCCTCTGGATATTGCAATATCTTGGAACTCCTCGACTGGAGAGCAATACACAAACAATATGGACATTAGATTGTTTAATTCAGCCTCTAGTGCCGGCCAGCGGAGGATGGGCTCCCCCATTAAGCCGGGTTCCTCTCAAGGTTTCTTCCTGCCAGACTAGGGAGTTTTTCTTTTCCATTGTTGCCACTGGCATGCTTTTTGGGGGTCAGGCCTGGGACATATTGTATTGCAAAGCATCTTTGTGACATGGAAACATGTGAAAAGCGTTTTATAAAAATAAATTGATTGATTGATTGATTGATAGTCAAATTTTTGATTTGGTGCTTAATGGGTGATTAACAGAACGTTTTCTCTGTGAAATGCATTTATAATGTCCTTCAGGGAAAAGTAGACGTGTCATTTTGTGGAAAAGAAAGAAGTAAGCAAAGCAATTGTCCACTAGGGTCATTTGTCTTAAATATTTAGTTATTTGTTAAAGTTCAGGACATGCATGTCCTGCGCAAACACTGATATGAAATTATTGATCAAGCTTTCATATCTGGCTAAAAATAAATTGTGCTTAAGCATCGTGTGTCCACTCACTCAACCTTTGGAAGAGTCACAAGCTTATATTGCTTAGTATTATTAATCTGTTATCAACAGACATCAGCTCTGATAGGAAATGTATTGATTTAAAAAATGTTTCTTGCTTCAGCAGATTAGGGAATAAATCATAGTTTGAAGAGCCATGACCAGTCCTTTGGACATAATTAAAGCACCTGATGCGAGCTTTAGAACAAAATTCGGACCATCAGCATCTGTGAATGTATTAAAGAATGCAAAGTCCTAGAATACTTTGTCTGTGGTTTTAAAAGGTTCTGCTCTGATCCAATGAAAAGCTGCCCAGTCAGAGACAGAGCAGCTACCAAACACAATGGATTCTGAGGATTTTCGAAGATTTAGGAAAGCTGGTTGCCTGGCTACAGAATCCTCAATTTCCAAATGCAATATGTTGGTCCTCGGATAAGCCTGCTGTACCCCTGGCCTCAAACCGACAATCAAGCGGTTTACCAAGACTGGGTTTACATGTATCATTCTTTCACACTATTTGTTCCTGCTAATTGGATGTGAAGGAGAAAGAAGGTGTTTCACATGCAAATACATCACGCAGACTTCAATCAATGATTTCTGCTACATAACTGAAAAACATGGTCAAACAAATGGAATAATTCAATAAATCTTGATTTATATATATATATATATATATAAAAGATGCTGCATTGATGTGAAATCTCACCTGTTGGTTTTTTTCACAATAATGTTTAGAATGGCAGCCAGTGAGTTATAGAAACAAAGATCTGATAAGCCGCTGAATTACAAGAAGAGTGCCGACAGCATTGATTTAGGATCTGGATTTTAAAATATTAACAATAATGTGTGACTCAAATAGCAGTGGACCTAGACTAGATCCATGGGAAACACATTTATGTCAAATGATTATTAACTCAAGCTTTAAATACAGATTTCTAATCCTAATTCATTTACATATGAGAAAACATTAAAGTTTAGTGACGAGAACAGGCCATTCAGCACAATTTAATTTGTCATAACACATTAACTTACACTGTGCATCTCCCTCAGTGTTGCCTTGATTATATGAACAATGACTGCACTGTGATCTACAGATAATAGTCCTAACTTGATAGACCAGCTATTACAAATAAATATAAAATTGCATATTGTGGCACAACAGATGGTAGAGAAATCATGTCCTGCTCCTTTAAGACAGGCCAGCCTGACATGCTGTGCCTGCCTGTAGTCCTCAGATGGATAATTGGTACAGCTAGGAGCAATGGTGGAAATAGGCAATCTTCTAGAATGAATCTTGGTTTAGTTTGTGTGCGTGCTATTTAATTATCCTTGATGGAATGCTATTAAACCCATGGTTTCCCTCCCTTTTGAAATGTAATGTTAATATGCAATGGGTAGGGACATTTACGGTGGTTTGGTTGATGGAAATTTCTTTAACGGATACAACTTAGATCTTACCATAATTGTATTGGTTTTGTGCTAGATATACTTGGGGTACGAAGCACTTTAACATTGGCATGAACATCAATTCTTAGTTACATCGATACATAGACATTAATTTTAGAAAATAGAATTTTTACACGTATATTGTGGCGAGGAAGGAGGACAACACAAGATTAGGGTGCTGAAATGTTACCCTTGCGAGACAGTTTATTGGGGTTCTCGGTGGAAAGTTTTGAGGTTGAGGTATAAGGCAAAGGACTCCAGGGCGGTCTGTGGGTTCTTCTGAGTGGTCCTCTTCGTCTGTGTCTGCAAAGAAAAATCAAGCATTGCCGGTAAGTAGGGAGCTCACCACAGCTCAGTCAGACCTCCCTTCTGAGCCCTCGTGTCTTGGCTCTATGGCAGCTGTGAGGAGCAGAGAGTGGAGACAGGTCTGCCTGACCACGAGCTGCCAGCCGTGGCTCGCTAGGAGCCTGTCCTCGTTTGTCACATGCGCTGAGCTGCCCTTGTGGTTGTTAATCTTATGTTCACCTGAGGGGGTGCTAGTGGGACGGTACGATCGGTATGGAAGCCGTGTTGCCACAAAATGTTTATACTCTGCATATGTGTGTGTATATATATATTTATATATATATATGTGTGTGTGTGTGTGTGTGTGTGTGTGTGTGTGTGTAAGCCTAATAAAGATCACTGAACCTGGAATTTCATTGACAAGTAAGCAAAGGCATGTGTAGCACGCAGTGGGCAGCCACACCCACCTCAGCAGGACAATGCCGAGAGGGAGGGCTCTAATTGGCTGTTAATTGGACCTCGTTGTGCACCTGAGTGTGGTTCCACTGATGGCAATCACACTCAGGTGCCGACATTCCTAGGCCTTTAAATGAGCCAGCAAAACTGGCTGGGGAGGGAGAGAAAGAGGAAGTAGGAAAAGGAACTGGAGGGCTGGGCTGGGCTGGGCTGGGCTGGGCTGGGCTGGGCTGGGCTGGGCTGGGCTGATGCTTATTGCTGGTAATGATTTGAGTTTAGTTTGTCCCGAAAAGGGAGTTGTTTCTTTTGCTGTTTATTGAAGTCTTTACGTTTGTTTTGAATGCCCATTAAAAGGCTTGAACTCTTCCCCAATGCCTCATTCTCTGGCCGCTCGTGGAACCAGCATGCCCTCACGTGCTACAGCATGATTGAATTTAGGGGCCTTTAGATGGCTAACACTTCAGCCGGACATTAAAATTCAAACTAGCCTTAAGCTGTACTTTTTCCTGATTAATAATGAAACGATGGACCATGAATTGAATAATCCTTTATTGGATTCATTAGCTGCAGCTAAAGAATGACATAAAATTACAAGTTTGTAGTCATTAAACCGCAAATGACAGGCACTTGAGGCACAAAACGTAAATTTAGTATAGTTTGATACTTTCCTACTTTAAATTCCATTTCAGAAATAATTCATGTTGAGTGTCATTTGACTTTAAATTTTATTTCTTTTCTTCTTACTTTATTTACTTAAGATCTAATTTTATTTTAGGGTGTAATAAACGAAACGGTTCATCGTAATTTAGAAAGAGTAAAATTACTGGCTTCCTCTATGCTTTTCCAATAGGTTAATTTGATGGTCAGGCACCAGGGTTTAAATTAAAATAAAAAAAACCCAAAGATGGCAGATTATTTTATGTGACTGTCATTTTTAAATTGTATTCCTATCCCCCCCCCCCCCTTTGTTTCTTTATAAAAACTCTCCAGCGGATGTGTGCAGTAAATAATCATCAACAGAAATTACCCTTCAAACCCAAAAACTTCTGAGGAATTCAATTGTACATTAATCATTTATCATATTAACCATATAACTGTCAGATGGCAATTTCACTCAATTATACATTTGAGATAATGCTTGATGAAACTAATGGGAAGTCCACATGGTAAAACATTTTTTTTATTGTTTCTGAAGAAAGAGAACCTAGCTAGGCAAGCTAGTGTGTTAAAAAAAAAAAAGTGTTTACAATGGTGTGAAAGAAATGCTTTGATGATTGACATGGTATGATGTACGCTTGTATAGATCAGTCACTTTCATGCTGTTGATTGAAATAAATGTATGATTTCATGTAATATGGAAAGCGCAGCATAAATGACCCACAAAGATATCTACTTAATATGGATGTATTTGCAGGTAATATATTCTGAAATAATGGTGTGATTTTCTGCATGACTACCATTCCATGCCATCAATATTACTGCTTAAGGAAAAGTATAGACCTAATATCATCAGATTCAGAGGTTAAGCACACTCATTTATTAGTCTGCCACCACATTGGTTCTGCTCTGATAAGTACGTGGGGTGATAATTAGCTGAGGCTATGCTGGTCTTTGGCTAAATTCATTTTAAAAACAAACAATGTTCGATCTGCATTGCATTCTGGGCTCTGCATGAATGACATGAATGCCACCCCCCGCCCCACCCCCCATTCTCCCTCTATGTGTTAAAGTGGTAAAGGACGTAGTTGGCAAACGATAAAGTAATTTCTTTAAACTGGGGAAATAATGATTACACGTTTGCTAATATAATTTGGTTTTTCACTGATAACTGTGCATCCTGATCAATGGGTATTTCTGCATGCAAACACACATAAGCCCGCTAATCAAACTTGGTAAATTAAAGAGATGATTTAATGAAATAAATGTGTTCAATCTTTTCCTCTACGCAATTATCTGGAATTGCATGAAAGATCTGAATAGTAAATGGAAATGAAAAACTATAGTATAGCCACATGGTAATTGAAAATTGTCAGAATTAATTGCTAATAATTTGACACTCTCAACTGAGACCTTTCCATATCTCTGGGGTATCTTGGACATTCCTGGGCGCTGCTTTTGCTAACTGGTTAATCTGGAAACAATATGTTACTACAAAAGCAAATACAATTAAATTCCTGTGAACAGATTTTGGTGAACCAGAACTCACTTGGGTCTTGGAACCCCGGCGATTTTGACTGGATGAGGTTAACATACCATCCAATCCAGCAGCCAGCTATGTGGAATTGTTAATCAAATCATGCTGTCGGGTGATTCTCACCTCTGCTGATCCAACAGAAGTTTCCTTTGAACTAGTACTTACTGGTTGGACAGTATAGTATGTAATGGCAAAAAATCTTAGACTGTCATGAAATCTAATTATCAGTTTTTAAAATATTTTATGCTTCATTACTAATGTTGTGATCACATGCCCTTTTTTAAACAGATAAAATTTCTCTCTCTTCAGTCCAGTAGCATGGCTGGAATGTATCTGTAAAAAACATAACTTGCCCAACATTTAAAAACGCTTTTCCATGATTCAGTGTGCAGATAAAATTGATATTTTAGTTTCAGATCATTTGTATATGGTAGGCTAGTTCTTTGAGACAACCTTCTCATGTTAATATTCTCTATACATTTTTATACATCATTCTTTACAGCTCTATCAACATGCACATAGTGTTTTTGTTAGATTACCTTTTTAAATTGTGATTTTGCATTTATCTATGGAAACACAAAGCTTTGCTGAGGCTTGTTATCACATTTTAGAATGTAATTATTCACATTCTTTATGGATTCAATGGTTTTTTCACAATGATTTTGATAGAAAAACTGGCTGAACATGGGTTTCTAACAATCCATGACTACCAAAGTACTACCACTGTGGCAGATATTCATTCATGAAACACAGCTGCAGGACCAAATACTTCCTAACAAACAAACTAGAAGTGATCCATTGCAACAAGTCATTCTTGGACCAACATTTGAAATGCTTTGAATACATAATGTGAAATTGTATTTTAACCTTCCAGCTGTTAGCCATGGTTATAAGTTATTGCAAAATACATTTTCACCATTATACTGACTGTACGCAGCTATATGCTGGTGACACCAGAACCAGAATTATTATCGGTCAGCAAAACTATGAAATAGACATCCAAACCCCTCCTACATATTTTAAATGTGCAAAATTTCTGTATTTGTTCCTAATATTCTATATATGGATTAAACAATTTGTCCTAAAACTCGGATTAAGAATCTTGCATGACCACTAATTCATTTTATGGGAAAGCCAAATTAAACTTGCTTTTCTAGAAGGACTACCAAGATGGTGTTAAATTGATTAGATGTTATTTTATGTTAAGGTATATAGTAACACATTTGCGGTTCTTAACATGTGTTAAATACCGTTTAAGAGGGCCCTTCCATTTGTATCAGGTCTAGATGGCAGTTCCTCTAGACCTGATAAAATTAAATTTAAAGAAAAAAAGATTCAAGGAAAGCAGAAATACCGGGGGGGGGGACAGAGATACCATAAAAATTATTTTGTCACTTTAAGACCTGAAATACGTAGCCATGAGCTGTTATTTGAAATATATAATTGTTTATTCCCCTTGTCTATTTACAGAGTGTCAGCGATTGATATACTGCACAACATTGTACCTGTTGTTTTCTGGTGGCAATATTGTATTAACCCATCTCCACTTGGTCTGTAAAAAAGCATCAGTTGTTGCTTATCGACCAACCTGCTTGCACAGTGCCTGTCATAATTTTCACAAGTGTTTTCAAATGATGTTCAATAGTGGTCCGCAAAAGCACTTTTCAATCCTGTCCACATGTTTAGTGAGGGCTTCTAAAATGCAGCTATTGAACCACTGGGAAAGTCAATATCTGAGCTCAAATAATCTGTTTAAAATGGTCTAAGACTGGTGACTTGATTCATCTTTGTATTCAAAGCGCTCTATAGTCTTTCAAACATTTTGAGCATAGACTTATTTTCCCCTGAACAAGATAATGTTACGTGACGTATTCCCGGAAGCTGGTGTGCAGTCTGATCAATGAACATGAAACACAAACTAAATGACCCTGTTTTTTGTTTTTGTTTTTTTCAGTATTGAATTTGTTCACCAGGATATGGGTGGATTTGACATCTCATTAAGACATAATATCTTAAGAATATTCTAATCTTGCATTGACTGGATCAGCTTAGCCTCTCACCAATTAACACTAAGGTGTTTGGGACCTCAGACCTTCCTTTCAATGCATCAATTATCACAATGCAACAATAAGCACTGCTTTTGTATATATCTTATTATAAATGGTTAATCTCCTCTTCTTGTCTGGCTGGAATGCTGTGTGTGTGTCAGAAACAGGGAGAAAGTGCTGCGCATTTTATTTTGGAAAACACTATACTTGGCGTGTTTTTGTTATTGGTCTAAATGGGAACATTGCGTTTTACGCGGATCTAAACCGAAGCAAGGAGCTCCGCGCTATTTTCACGATGTGGCCTAGCCTTTTTCAGAAGTTAAAAAGAGCTCAAATGTTGCTAAAAAGTAGCCCCAGTCAATGTCACTTTAATCCCTGTTTACCAATTGGATCGAAGGAGGGGCGAGACCAACACTATAACATCACAAGAAACATGAAGGAAAAGTAAATTTTGTTGCCATCTGAAAATGAATGCCTGTATAACATGATAAACAAGGACTTGCTATTGCAAATACCCTCCTAGTGCGCGTTGTCATACTTGGATTAATGCTGATGTTACAATAAATTTGTTATATCAATAAATGAATAATCACCAAGTCGAAATAAATGTGTAGCTGCAATGAATAGAACAGTGTATTTCTGCGTTGATTCCGTATCATAGCAACAAAAAGTGGCCAGCACAGAAAAACCCAGTGCTGGTGAAGGGCTCCCTACAGCAATGTGCACTGCGTTTTCAAAAAAGGTAAAAGAAACGCTTACGGCTTGGACACAAGCCCCAAAGAAAGAAAGTGAGCGGGCGGAAATCAATTTAAGCTGGTGTCTTTGGTTTTCAAGCAAGCTTGCTTTAGGTTTTTAAAAAAGCTTTTTGATGATTTTGAAAGCGGCTGTTTTGAGTTAGTTTCCATTCGGGATTCATGAATTTTTCAAGGCCAGATGGGTCATGTCTTTGTTTGTGATAAATGAGTATGGCAGAAAGCCTCTGTCTCTGCATCAGAGTGACATCATGGGGCACGACACACAGAAGCGGTCTTCTGCCATTCAGTTAATTCAGAGCTCTTTCCTTACCTTGTTGCATTCAGTGAGAACATGCAGTGGGCTCAATCTGCCCATGGGGCTAGCATCCATACCTGTGTTTTACATGACAAACTAGCCAGATGATATTGGAAAGATCAGAGGGAGAGGGACTATGAAGATCCAAAAGGCTCACGTGCCATTGGCCCAGCCCTCTAATATTTTGGTCATGAGGTTTGGCATTTTTAAGTATGTTTTGGCTTCGTCCTCGGCAAGTAGGGGGCACTGTTGGCCGAAACACAGGGTTTTTTTAATTGTCAGTTTTAAATGTAATGTTATCATTCAGAACACGATCTGTTGCTAAATTCATCAGTTCAGAAGGGATAAGATTACAGCGAAAGACGATTCCTCTCCTTAAGTCACCACCGCAAAAATTTGTCGTGACAAATTAACCCTGCGAAATTGATACAATTTGCCCCATGACAATCGCTTCATGTCTCCCTCACATAAGTTCTCCACACAAGCGTTGATTAACATGACTGCATTAGCCTATAGTAGAGCCAAGGAACATATTTACCCTGTGTGTGTGTATAGATATATATATATATATATATACTGTGTATATGCATATTTAACTGGTTTAACCTTAAGCTGTTCGACTGCAGCACTTCGGCAACCATTAAAATTTGTGTTTGTTTTTATTATTATGGCCAACATAATTAATTTGATGCGCAATATAATTGAGCCTATTATATAGGTGGGGTAGCATTTTCTCTCTCAATTTCAGAAATTTCTCTCTCAATTACCTACCCTCAATTTGTGTGGGAAGGGGCTGATTTCGGCGTCAGCGTGTCACGATGGCTAGCTAGTTAGCACAGCTGTTTTCCAGCTTTATTCGCTGAACTAAAGTTGAACAAGCCTCTCCAGAATTCTGTGAGCCTGCCATTTACTGCATTATCAATGTGTTCCCCACCCCCATGTCAAACTGGAGGGGCACACAAATCTGCCTGTAGGGGCATTGCCTCTAATGCCGCACTGTGGCGCTGGGCCTACCTAGATAAGAGCACTAGCTAAGTCTAAGTAAGTGATAATGTAGAGATGCCCTTCAGATGTATGAAACACTGTCATAAGTTTTTACATGTCTATCATGGTTCTATATTTTTTTCCCGTTATTAAATTTGTGCGAGGCCTTGGAAACTGAGAATTTGTTTGGAAGCAAGGGAGCCTGCTTAACACTGTTGCTCAGAGGTGAGTCCTGGGTAAACACATTTTTCCAAGATGACTTATTGAATCATTCTGTAGCGAGGTGTTTAGGAAGAGAGCAGCTCACAGGGGTTACAGAAAGAGCCAAAGTGCTTCTGTACATCAAACCAATTCCCTGCAGCTCAGAGAGCAAGGATCACCGAGACAAATTATTAATTCCAACTGGAACCTTCATACCAGAAGCAATCAATGTTTTGCACATAGTCGTTAAACCCATCTATGAAATGTACAAAAAGGTTCTCATTGTGCCATTGGCCATTGGCCAGTTCATTTTTTTTTTAAATTTTAAAATCTGTTCTGACTAATTTATGTTTGACTGACATCATAAGTGCCTGCATGACAAAACAGTTAATTAACCGGCTCAATACATCGTTGTGAACTTCACATTAACCAAAGAAGTTTGGAAATTTAGCATCCAGCAGTTTTTAGTGTCCAAATATTTATTTCTGTTCTATTTTAAAGACACACAAATCCCATGCACAATGAGGGATGTGGGCCTGATTAGGCGATTCAAAGTACTTTTCCCCCAGTTCCTTTAGTGTTCCATTTTTACAAGCCTTAGCCCGTGGTATCAGATTATTAAATTGGACATGGTGGAAACAAAACAGAGGATGTTACTGGGACCCTTAGCTGATTACTAAGGTTACTGCTGACTTCAGCAGTGATATCATCAGTAGTCATTTATTTGGTTTTAAGTAATTAGATTTGAGACTAATTAATTCATTCCACCACCATGATATTTCACACACACTAGGGTAAAAGTGTTTCCTGAAAGTGTAATTATAGCTCACTGCTTTTTTGCTGTTTGATGAAAACTACTACTATGATAGAAAGTTCTGTTTCAGTCAAAGATGGATTGATAAGGGTGAAAAAAAGAAGGAAAAAAACAAGCGTTTAACATGCTAGTGGTGTTCATGAGGTCCAAGTCATAGGTTTCCGTACAGATGTTTCTGCAAGGGCCATAACGGAGACCTGACTTTGCCTTTGTCACGGTCACTGTAAAGGAGTAACACGTTTACTATGGCCCTGCTGGATAAAGTATGCATAGCAGTTATTCACCTATCATCCAATATTCAGCGACTTTCTTCTCAGGGGTTAGAGTTGAGGCCAGTCAGGTCATGTTGAATACCAAAGGGATTTTTTATGCCACACAGCTTTCAGAATGAATTAGTAGGAGACCATATTACAGCGGAATGGTTTCCTTTATTCCCAGAATTGTAGAAAATGTGTTGTATATGAGACTGCCGGGTGTTTTTTTTCCCCAAAGTTTTATCTTCAAGACCCAGGAAAATATAAAGGAAATGTAACTGTGGGAATCGTTGGTTCTGTACCAATGCTACGTCTGTCTACCTTTACTAGATAAATCGGTTATCCTCGTGACAGTACAACTTGTTTTAACTAAAAGGCTTCTGCGTTACTTTCATCACCTGCCTCTGGTCACAATGCTTTGCTCATGATTCAAAAGGTGCATTTTAACAGCTAACACATGTTTTCAGCACATTGCACGTCCTTAAGCCTTTCTTTGAGGTCCGTGGAATTCCCACTTCTTACTTTCTGCCCGAATTTATTCCACATGCAAATGGGGAAGCGGGACTTCCATAAACTAAATGGAAAGAAATCACTTGTCAAGAGAAATCAAAGGCCATATTTTGTTCACATAAATTGTTCAGCTCATAATGATTTTACTTTTATGCAATATAATACATAATTTCTAGAATATTAAATATGAAGCACAAGAAGTGTTTATTTTATTTCTGCTGATTTTGTAATGTTTAATCTTAATAATCTAACATATTTAAATATGTTGTTTTCACTTGACCTCCTTGTATTTCCCACAGAAGATTCGTCTGATAATGTTCTTAAATTCAGATTTAAGTACATTAAAAGCTTCAGCATTATTTTGCATCACACAAACAGATTTACATGACAGATGTTGATTATCTGTGATTCCTGTTGTAACCGGATAATCCTAGTGTGTCTTCCTAACTCACTGATTGAAGATGACAACTGTAATAATAAAGTGATGCTGGGGGGGGGGGGCTTTTATTTATTTAGTTATTTATTTATTTATTTATTTATTTGTCAGTCACTCTACACAATGGTATTTTTCTCTTTTGATTCTGAATCAATCACAATTTTGTTTCTGAACATAATGTTATATTAAATTTCCTTTATTTGGTGTATTGGTGTATAAAAATATGCTGTTGCTGGGGTTTCTGCATCTTGATTTCAAATGTATTTTGCCTGTAAAGTCGTTTGGATAAAAGCATCTCCCAAACGATACACCGGAATGTCAGATGGCCAAGTGGATATAACAAATATAACATCCTTTTGACAATATGGCCACCAATGTATTTTTAAAGTTTTTGTCTACTTTTGAAGAATTTAAATCCAAGACTATTTAAAAAATGTTTCCTATTCCTACTAGTTCAATTCAAACTGCTTTCAATGGCCATGGAACAGAAAAAAAATGTTTCTGATAGGGGGCAGTGTTGACAGGTACGTAATCCATATTTCTAAAGGTAATCTACCAACCAAAATAGTATGGGTACGATGAGACATAACCTTTATTTTAAAGAAAATTCATTATTCCTCTTGGTATCCAAGGAAATGCACGGTACATGAAAGGAAACTAGGAAGTAGTAAAAGTTAAGGCTGGCATTTTTGGGAGTTCCTGGACTGACTTCCACATGGTCTGTAAAATGGAGATTACTGTATTAACCTACGAAAAAGAATGCAGCCACTTGAAACACATTTAAGTGAAAATACTCAACAATGGGAGCATCAATTAAGAAAAGACCCCTCTATGAGTATACTCAACAAACTTAATGAAGAGAAAATCACAAAAACAAAAAACAAAAAGCAATCCATATTTTTTTTAAATAACATGTTGCATTTCAGTACTCTAGGACAGGGGTTCTCAAACTTTTATTGTTGAAGGATCCCTTTTCACATGCAACATTAATCACAGACTAAGAAAATGACTGACAAAAGTGCATAAAATGTACTTAATTTGTGGACCCCCTAGGCAGTCTCTAAGGACCCCCAGGAGTCTGCGGACCCCAGTTTGAGAACCTCTGCTCTAGAAGACAATGTAAAATTCACAGAAAACGAACATCCATACTAAAGGACATCAACCTGCATGCAAATGGGAACACATAAAACCAAGACATAAACAAGACTACCTGAGGTCCAAGTCAGTACTAGTCTTTAAGTCAAGGATGTCATTTCGTTAAGCATTTCTTATACTTTTTTTAGTCATTCCTCAGTGTAGTACATTTTCCTATTCTACCACTTCAGGAACGTTCTTACTAACCAGCTGAAAGTTCCTATTTTCTAACCACATTCTAGAAGCAAACACTCGCATCCTCCAACCTGGTGGAACAATTACTGAAACCTTTGTTTTTTCTTTACTAAAACTTGTATGTGGCATGGCATTAAGCCTCCAGTAGGATAGAAAGCAAAGTTAATAAGTAACTTAATGACAATGTATATATATATTTTTTTACTGTAAAAATCACCTACAGAGGCAGGCTTTCCTTTCTTCTGTAATTTACGAAGCAAGTGTCTGTAAAATGAACAGGCATCCATACCCACTTACAGAACATCTCCATGAATAATGTAAACTATAATTCACCTTCAAGTTATCATTTGCATTTCATTCACAATCTGCAGAGGAGGTCTGTGTGGGGCAAACCTTTATGAAAATGTGTCTCCGCTTTAGCCTGAAGGAGATTTTCCCAAAAAAAAGAAAAGTTAACACATTCCAAGAACATTTTTCAGGCCCAAAGATATGTGTAAAAATATGACCCGTCAGCTACAATATTTCAAAGACATAAAATTAGGACCATAAAAAAAAAAAAAAAAAAAAAAACATTTAACTTGTTTTGTCTTCTACTTTATCTCATGAAATATGAGATACATCCACATGCCATTTTACACAGCTAGATAAACGCTGAAACAAGTTTATTTATGATGAAAGGGTTCAAGAAGAACTACCAAGGATTATCATGTTGGCATTGTGTTTGATTCAAAAAATTTAATCGCTAATTAAATCATTTTATCAAATACATTTTTTCAAATGCAATGTTGTTGAAAACAAGATTCATTCAACCTGTGAGTCTAGATCATTCCATAATGGTGACTGGAAGATCCAGAGCAGCTGTGTGCAGAGAACCTGGTATGGGAGGAAGGTAGCTGGCAACGGTTCTCTCAGCTTCTCTCCATAGCAACTTCAGTGGCATTGGGGAACCTGCATTTTCACAGTGTAACTGTGTTTTTTGTTTTGTTTTTTTTTTCTTCCCACCAGCCTGAGCTGAACCTTGCGAGGCCGTGGCTGAGTAGCCCACAGTGTGGTGACAATGGCTCAAAGGTGGGTGGGTATAATGCTTTTAGTAGAGGCACTGAGTGAAACAGCCATATGCTAGTCATTGTCATAAAAAATGCAGGCTAACAAAGTGTAATTTAACTTTTCAATGGTCATAAGGTTGCTGACAATTTTGAAAACATGTTCTCAAAAGCGGGAGGAAAATATGAATGCATCTCAGAGCTCATATTAATAACCCTTTGCAAGACATTCAATTTTAGTTTCCATTAAAGATTCTTTTAAGATTACAGATTGCTCCCAGTCAGTAAACGTTCATATAA
>JAOYSI010002395.1:0-16085 GCA_025775065.1 Hiodon alosoides
CACACACACACACACACACACACACACACACACACACACACACACACACACACACACACACACACACACACATATCTCCGTTGGCCCCGAGTTGATTTGTTGCAAATTGTTGATCGGTGTCTAGTCCAAGCAATTGATTTTAGGAGAGTCCTGGTGGGCTGCTGTTTCAGCAGAGACAGGCATGCCCCTGTGCATGCAAATGAGCACAAATGACGCTCTGGGATGAATAAAGAAAAAAGTGTTAAGGCTTTCATTTCCCGTGATTTCCCTCTGCATGTCCTCACTGGCAAAACCGGTTTAGCACACATGCCGCATGTAGTAACCCCTGCAACCATGAAGGAATGGCTAATGTCCTCCGCCTCTACCCTGGAGAAATGATTATGGTGTCAGCCAAGTGCCATGTTCTCTAAACTCCACGAGGATGAGCTCTGTTCAAAGCTTATTCTGCAGTGAGTCATTAGTTCCTTTAGAAAATGGCATAAGATCAGTGCAGTCTATCATCCTAATATGTCCCCTGGAAATATTTCTTTACATATTGTACTGAACAGCTGTGTTCATGGTTTTTGTATTTTTTGCCGAGACCCTAATGAAGCGCAAGTTTTCGGAAAACACCTGATAAATGTTGTTCTCCGTTGACTGGAAGCCTTCTTACCATTTGGGTTCATTATCATGCATTCATGGCAAGAAAGAGGGTTGTGGAGCTGGGGTTGATTTCAGTAATAACTTGTTTGATTGAATGATTCTAGGTGAGACAACGGCAGAATGATGTCTTACATTCAGAAGCTGGCTGAATAAAAAGCCCATTTCCCCCTGTTTTACAGTCTTTGGCACTGTGTTATAGGTTAAATCTTAAACCATGTCCTGACTATACACCCTGAGGTACTTATTATCTCTGCTTAACATCTGTTTGAGCACAACAAAACCTCAGGAACTTTTTTATGTTAATGTGGAAAGCCAGTGATATCACTCCTTCATCCACCATGTTTTTCAAACCTACTTAGGGCACTAACATTTAAATGGAATATGGTAAATAGCAATATAGTGACCTTATTGCCCGTCAAGCAATAAAGGTAAAGGCCAAAGAAAAACCATGGTGAAAGTTTACAAACGTGTGTATATATATATATATATATATATATATATGAATTACATTGTGGCACCAGTCCGTCTCGTGGACACGTCGGAGAGTAGCACGGGCACACACCTTCTGGGTGATTAACAGCCTTAATTAATGACCTGGTCTTTCCAGTAGGCGGACGGTCTTGGGAGCAGGCAGGAGGAGGAAGCACAAAAAGAAAACACAAGGAAAACACAACGATGAAAAGAGACGTCGACGAGGAGAGACGTCGACGAGGAGAGACGTCGACGAGAACGACAACCAGGGAAACCTGCTACCAGCAACCAAAGCGTGAGCGGAAAGAATGACGTTTCCCCACAACCTTTGCTTTGGGAGAAGCCCCCTTTAAGTCCTGCCTGCCTTTTATACTGTAGCTCCTTAACCGGCCTTCAGCTGTACCAGCTTCACAGGTGAGGACTATTGGCAATCAGCAGGCAGGTACAGCAGTCTGGTTGGGAGTTTTTCAAGGGGCGGGCCTTAGATTCCCAGCCCACTGTTGTACCACAGCATTGAAGCTGACATGAGATCTGATAAAAATCAGCAATGTTAAAAAATATAAAGATTCACGTCACAAGACGCACTCAGATGCAATCTTGCGGATCTGGTCAGTTATTTCTGGGTTCTTAGGGAAAGAACCAATGAGTGTAATAAAAATGGAAAAAACAACATGCCCTATAGAGTAACCTTGATTGAGTGTAATTGTAAAATTTAACAGATTTTATATATATAAAAAAAATATAATAATATATAAAATATATAAAAAATAAAATAAAATATAATTGGTAATTGAACGTGCAAAGTATTTTATACTGCACAGTGTGTGTGTGTGTGTGTGTGTGTGTGTGTGTGTGTGTGTGTATGAGTTCTAGGTACCCTTCATCCTGAGCAAAAAGACGAGTATTTCGCTCAATTCATGCATCATCTAGTTTGGTCATTACTCTGGCTAATGTGAGTTCGCCTACTGTCAGCAGTTTGATAAATGTGTTCATGTTGCATATCTGGTGTCCTCTGCTCATGGGTGAAAGTTGTTTGTCACTGAAAAAGGACATTACCCACTTAACATTACTCAACATTATGTGTTTTAACATGCAAGTTATCTTGAGCCATAAGTGGCAATGCAGCTTTGCCGGAACACATTTTGCCGCCTTAGATTTTGCCATACATTTTTCTCTATTATTTGGAATTATTGTGTCAAATGTAGTAATTTCCTTAAACACGTCAGGAGAGTTAAATAAAATAGTTTTTGTAGTAGCACACTTTTAACTGCATAAAATGTTTTGATTGATCCTAGGAAGTTACTTATATAATTTATATGTAAGATTGTCATATCTACGCCTCACACTTCCTCTGCTACCAGAGATCAACATCCCCTCAGTACTAACTGCTTCCCCCTTCCTCAGCGTCATGTCAGAACTAACATTCCACAACACCATGTGCGCTTGTTCATCCTGTCCTCTTCTCATTTGTTCAGCATCTCCAACACTGGTATCCTGCTTCCCTTTCCATAGCGTATAACCCCTTAGTGACTTCCAGTCAATGCTCAGTCTTATCTATCTCGCCATAGCATTTCCGAGTGCTGCTCCCTTGTGACTCTGGTTTGACTAGGGTTTCCCCCCATCATCCATACTTGGATTGTACCTCCCAGTGTTGTTTGCCCATCTATCGACCCTTTGCCTGCCTCATTGACTACATCTCACGGACTTCCCCGGACACTCCTGTTTGCGGCTTCCACCCCTTTCTTCTTCCTTGTCAGTCTCCCCACCCTGCTCCGCCGGCGCGGTGATAATGAGTATCCTGTAATTAATTCTGCTTCATTTAAATTTTGCGCTCAAAATAATTACATTTTCTCCTTTCTCCATTACCTATATGTGTTCATAAAAGTTTGCACCATTCATTTAACTAATGAATAAATGTATAATTTCTTTGAATTATCATGTGGGAATCTAAAATTGGAATGGAAATTTCCTGGTCATGATTTTACAGCACAAATCACACAACCTTCATTCTTTGTCTTTTTCACTGGTGATTTTGGTCTCTCTGATTTTACAGAGGGATCGGGTAAACTATAGCATGGAGCCATCAAGAAGGACAAGTTTTTTTTCTCTCTTTTCAAATTTAAATTCACCTCCTCTGCCTTCCAAGGCACCCTACCTGTCCAGAATTTTTCTTTAAAAAAGTGGTCTTTGTATCGAACTTATCTTTATTCATTTTGGATTTCAAAGAGTTCTGTCTCCTGCCTGCCTGCCGACCTCTGATTTTCCAAAGGAAAGCTGCAGGGCAATCCTTCTTTCAACCTTTTATCTGTGGCAGCTGAGGTGCACTCTGGCAGGCCTTCCTTGTGTCGTTTCACAGGCTTTAATGGGAACTTTTAAATCAGATGGAGAGAGCTTTGCTTTTCAAAAGGTCGGGTCATAACGTTATACAAAGCACTCTGTGCTCCGGACTGCCTTTTAAAGACCACATTTTCAATTTAATATATGACCCTCAATACCCTGGGCCATTTGTTGCCATTTTCTTTTTTTAAAAAGATAGCCCTACATGATTATTCATACAACCTGGCCGTTCTCCTTGAATGATCCAGAAACATATAGTCTGTGTACGTTAGTGGTGACTAAAATAATTAAACCAGCTAATCTCTTTGGCTGTTTGGATTTTTTTTTCAAGGCCTCGACTTCTACTACCAGGAAATGGGAAGAAAGACAACTGAGCCAGTCAACCCTAGGTTGATCCCAACAGTTTAGCAGTTAGCGACTGCACTATCAGTTTTACTTTACGTGCTGACACCTAGAAGATCGAATGTATTGACACGGAGTAAAATGTGATTGATTATGAGGCAGCATGCAGCCAAACATGTTAAAACTGAAGGTCTTTTAAACTTCTGTTTTGTTTAAATTGTCCTAAAAGGCTGCGCACAACTTAAGACTGTTCTTAGTTTACTTTGATTTTTGTTTTGTACCAGAATAAATGATGATGTGGGATACATCAGAGCATCTGCGACAATTTTTAATTGGAATCTGGTAACTTTGATGGATGTTCTGCGGTCTGATTGGAAGACTCAATATCAATTTATGTAACACATATATCATAGTTCTATTGGACTGAAATCACATCTGACTGCAGCTGGTAGAGAGAAACAATACTGCATGTAAAACTGTAAAAAGCCTTCCTTTGTACTGCATCACTTTGTAGCTAACATTTGTCTGCTCCTCTTTGAAGTTTTGGAGAAGTTGAATACGGTATTTTTGTGACAGGCCTATAGGTCAGCTAGAATCTCGTCTCTACGCCCCTAACATTGCCCAGGCTGGGGGAGTTTATTTCCCACTGGTGCAGAGTGTGGCTGCAGTGTCAACCAGGGAGACAGGAGGAGGCTTTTGCCGTTCTCTGTGTGAAGAGGTTCACAGTATGCAAGCCAGGCTTGTTTGAAGAATGAAGCCCATTTCCTTTGATCTCGCTTGCCTTCCTATTTCTCAGTACCTTATTAATTCTAGCTTTTGGGTAGAATGCTATTTTTTCCACGGCTTCTTCCTTTAGAGCCCTTTGTGAAAGTAATCTCATTCAGTGAGATTTTACCTTTTGGTTGGGAGTGAAGGGGACACGGTTGTAATAGGGGGTTAAAATGCAACATAAAACATATTTTACATTTCCAGGTATTTATCCAGTTTATACATTAAAAAAAATACTTGTATATGTTTTATTAAATGGACTTCATTGTAAATGTATGTATGAATGTAAAACATTTATTTTTAAATGCCTGGGAGCAATTTTTTTCTCCCCCTATTTTGTTGCAATTTGGAATCCTCGACTGTATTTGTCTTGCCTGCCGAACTACCCTGAATAACCACAAGGGTGATGAAGAAGCTGTCAGTGGTTCCTCATTCCCATCAGTCCACCAATCATTGTCACTGAACTGAATACATGCCAAATGGTACTCGGGATCAGCACCTACCTGGCACTGCAGCAAGTCTTGCGCTCACTAGTGTCCGGAGGGCCCCTCCGAGACACATTTCTAATGGAAAAAAATATACTATATAGTATATAATCTAATATATCTCTGACACATTTATTAGAAGTAATATGTTAAATGTCAAGAGAAGTTAAGTTATCAAAGACTCATAAATCAGAGAAACGTTTTTTGAATGTTGGAAAAAAAAGTAGAGAAAAAAAACATAGTGGTGTTTTATGTCCCTTTTGCAGGCTCATAACTTTCTTTGTTACGTGCCTCTCGTTCACATTCCCGGATGTGACTCTCGGTCACATTCCCAGATGCTACTATTGATCATTCTTTGTTCGTTTAATGTTTCTATATTATGTACAATTAAATTGTTATATGAGGAGTTATGGGGGGACATGCTAGCTCAGTATAGGTATCTAAATATGTCTAAATCCCATATAAAAATAAACATGAATATCTCAATGTACCTTACCCAAGAGGGAATACCAGCACTGGAATTAGGACCCACAATACTTTAGCTACCAGTGCAATACCTCAACCACTAAATCACAGACTCTCCTTGTGTTTTATAATAATATAATTCAGAATGCAGTGTTCAGATTCGAAGTGTTTGTTAGCTACCACTGTAGAGAAATAGACAGGAGTTTTGTCCTTTTTCAAAAAAGAGGTTTGTGGTAGTTTTAATTAAATTCATCATGCATTTCACTGCTCATTCTTCTTGAGAGATTTCTTCCTCTGTGTCATATATCTCTCAGGTGGCGGTACTTAACACTGCAGAGGTTTGGTAATGAACCTGTCTCACTGATCAGTCAGCCCGTGTTTAGGCGGGTGAACACAGCATTTGTTTTCCCCTACGCTGACTGCTGGGATATTTCCAATGCCACCACGCTTGTCAGGGCTGGTTTTCAGTGATACCTGACTCGAGTGCATGGGAGGGACAAATGTGTGACTTCATTTCATTAACGGCACCTGTGTGCGGATTGCGGGGAAATCACGGCTGGCCCATGGGTTGGCGGACACTCAAGATGATGTCTTATATTTCCACTGGGAGGAGAGCTGGAGCTCTGCTGGAGCAGTTGGGGCTGACACCGATGGCTGCGCAATGCCTACAGTACGTAAGTGATATTGCCCATATATATATATATATATATATAAACATATAAACAATCACTATATACACTGTGTAAGGTGGACAGGTAAGCTACCCATGGGCTTACACCTCATCACGTAGTTTACCTCTGTTAAAAACACTAGGTTAGGAGTGGGTGCCCCCTTTGTATTTTTTGGTACCCTAGGAATTAGGTTATATAGATCTTGGGATAAGTTTCAGCATAGGCCACATTGTTAAAGCTCAGCTTAGACAACTTGTCGTGGGTCAGTTGGTGGAAAAGCAGGTGCTTATAGATGGTGCGGCTGCTGTTTCGCATCCTGTGAGGGATGTGGACATGAGGGATGCGGACACAAGGGATGCGTGCACGAGGGATGCGTGCACGAGGGATACAGGCACGAGGGATGCGAGCACGAGGGACGTTGACATGTTGTTGATGCTCGCCTACGAGTACGCCTGGCTCGCGTTCAGGTGGAGGCGCAGGACCAAGAAAGGCAGGCTGAGTATAATTTGTCTACCCGACTATCGTCTGTCTCTTCTCCACCTGCTTACCCACCTGACACATTATTTGACTAGAGTAAACATATCGCCTTGGTACCCCCGTTCCGTGATACAGAAGTTGACTCCTATTTTGGTGCATTTGAGCACATTGCAACTTCTCTGCGATTGCCTAAAGATGTGTGGTGTCTTTTACTCCAGTGCAAGTTGTCTGGTAAAGCTCAGGAGGTATTATCTTATCTCTCTCTTGAGGACAGCTTGTGTTATGAAGTTGTTAAGGCTACTATCCTTCGTGCCTGTGAACTTGTGCCGGAAGCGTACAGGGAGAAGTTTAGAAATCACAAAAAGTCTCCTAACTGGGTTTGCTCGAGAGAAGGAAACATTTTTGATAAATGGTTCAACGCCAGTAAAGCCACTGATATTGTTTCTCATTGTGAAATGAAGAAATTTAAGAACAGTTTACCTGAGTGTCTGGTGAAGTATTTTAACGAATGGAAGGTTGTGTCATTGGCACATGCAGCTGTCCTAACAGATGCGTTTGTGTTGACACACAAAAATGTTTTTGTGTATCCTCGTACCGAGAGTAGAAATTTTACATCCTCGGCCACTGCTAAGGCTCAGCCTACTCAATCAAAACAGCACAGCCCGGTAAACGCTCCGAAGGAGTCCAGTGACAGTGGTGCCTGATGTTGTAGGTATCGCTAACTCTCCCGACCCTAGTTATGAACCGTTCGTCCTTAGCCATTAACTGGAGACCTGAAGGACCGGCGTCCAATCCTTAGGGATACTGGAGCGGCGCAGTCATTCATCCTATCAGATGTCTAACGTTTGTCCGACGACTCGTCCTGGGTCTCGAGTTTTGGTGCAAGGCATTGAAATGGGATTTGCGCCTGTGCCACTTCACCGAGTACATTTACAGTGTGACTAAGTCAGCAGAGTTTGCTGGGTGGGAGTATGCCCGATTCTGTCCATAAAAGGGGTTACGTTTATTCTGGGAAATCATCATCTTAGCTGGAGGTAAGGTGTTACCTGTGTTATAAGTGTTAGAGTGCCCTGAAGTTCTGCAGTTTGATGTGTTGGCTCAGAATTTCCCTGATGTGTTTCCAGTTTGTGCAGTACCACGCGCTCAGTCACGCAGGTTGGGTCACATGGCAAGCAAGACAAGCAAGCTGGTCAATGTAAGATGGAGAGAAGTAAACCCAGTGTGGAGACATTACCTTTATCTGTAAATTTAAGACGCCTGTCACTGCTCAAAAGGAAGATCCAAGTCTTACCAAGTGTTTTTCCGCTGCTCTTACTCCAGAGCTAGCTAAAGCTAAAGATGTCACTTATTTCATTGAGAATGATCTCCGGATGCGGAGGTGGACATCCCTGTTATCCCATGTTAATGCAGGTAATGAGTGGAGTGTTGTATTTCAGATAGTTGAGCCTACAACTGTCAGTCTGTTTTGTCACTCGCTGCTTATTACCTCTGGTCCGGTCACTTATCATCGCACATACGATCAAGGAGCCAACGTTATTGCTTTGAAACATGATTTTCCTTGTCTGTTTGGTGATGTCCCTACTCATACTATGGTTCTAGAACATAAAATTGATGTGGGTGGTGCTGCACCTATTATACAGTCATGTCAATATCAGTACATGTCAATGTAAATATATGTCAGTGCCAATATATGTCATGTAGCTAAACGCTTAGTGAGGAAACAGGAGGTTTCTTATCTGTCATTTGGCAACATCAAGCTCTAGTCCATGGAGTTCTCCATGTCTCGTAGTTCCCAAACCAGATTCCACTTTTTGTTTCTGTACAGATTATAGGAGAGTGAACAAAGTCACCATTACTGATGCAAATCCTATGCACGCTTAGATGATTGAACAGATACAATTGATTCTTCTCGTTATGTTACCAAGCTCGATTTACTGAAAAGTTATTGGCAGGTGCAGCTTGTGCATCTGAAATGTCTACATTTGTTACACCAGACAGATTTTTGCAACACTCTGTTATGGCTTTTGGCATTCACGGCTGTACAGCCACATTTCAAAGTTCCAACCAGCCGCGCAAGTTGTGCCTCTTCCTAGGAATGGCTGGTTCTTCAGCTGTAGCCCCCTAACTAGTATACTCAGTCCCTCAGTACAGTTTGTATGGTCGACTGGCAACCAAGCCGTGTTGGACTGTATCAAAGCATTGTCATGCAGTACTCCTGTTCCTGCTGCTCAAGACGAAAAAGCCATTCAAGCCGGTTGTAGATGCAAGTGCTGTTGCTGTTTTGGTCCAGGATAATTCATACTGTCTGGAGCACCCAGTTTGCTACTTTTATAAGACGTTTAACAAGAGTCAGTCTCGCTACTCTAACATAGATCTATTTACGCTCCAGTGAGATACCAGTGATTGTATATACGGATCATAATCAATCATCTGATCAGATACAAAAGGTACCAACAGGCTGAAACAGTCAAAGCAGACAGAGCCCTATGTTTGTTCTAAGACTTGCGTTGCAGCAGTATATAGGAAATTTACTCTACATCAGTTAATATATAGACCATTTAGTAAAATGCACCAGTCTTTTTAAATGTATTTATTTATTTATTTTACATTTTGTAATCGACTATTATCTTTCAAAATGTTTTGGAATCTCTGCTCGTTGCTATGGCTTTCTGTGAGCCTTTGTAAGTTTTACAAACCGCAGCTGTTACTATTTTGGATCATTCAACGGTTCCACCTTTGGCAGACTGAGCTCTGTTTTCCTTTACAGCGCCCCTCTCTTTACACTTCCATTCCCGTTAGCCAACCGATGTAGCACATGGGAGTTCACAAAGTTCTAATCAGTTTATTTTTCTTATCATCAGGCTTGGCACAGCTCCTTTTCCTCTTAATGCATTTGGCTGAGTTCCAGTTTGCACTGACAGTTTTGTTGTTGATAACGTCTCCAACAGTCCATCTGTTCCCCTGTTTTGCAGTTGCACAGTCCGTTTACACCCCTCACGCTTGGCGTGTCTCTTCTGTGTTTTGGTGTTGTGTACGCGAGGCCATTAGCTGCTGTGCGTTCGTGCACTGGCAACAGCGGGTAAACATTGTCCTGTTTCACTCCAGCAACGACTGAGTTCATTAGCGGCTGCAGTCTCCGAAGTTGTCAGCCTTAAATGGTTATGCCCTGTTGTTTACTGATGATTGTGTTTCTTTGTGTTTGTGGAAGTACAAATGCTGTCGTTGCTCCGACACTGCCCTCGTGGTGCCATCCTGTTATTAGGAGGGGAGCCATTTTTTTGAGAGCACTCTCAAACCAGATGGGTTTTCTCAACTGGCTAAAAATCCAGATTTTCCTGTCCCTTAGGTAACTAACAAGGTTATATCCATCTTGTTTACAGTCTAACTCCTTTGCATGCATTCCATGGCTACAAATACATAATTTTTGGCAACAATTTTTCTGACATTTGCAGTCTGACATTTCATCACATGGTGCCATCATATATGTCAAACATTTTGTCATTAAATTCTACCACCAACTCATTACTAGCTTATGTTCTTTAAAAACATTTTGTTCTGGAATAACCAAATAACTTTCTCTAGTCTCATTTTCTTGTGGGTGGAAAACACTCAATCGTTCATTTATTACACAGATAATCAAATCCTTTGTTCCTGATTGTACTACCATTGTCAGGACTACCGTCAGGTGGGCAGCCTAGGGTGTCGAAAGCGTCACACTTTAGTGTAGCCTCTAGATTACTGGTTGTTTCCCTGAGGGGTTTAGCAACAATATAACCAGTGTTGGCACACAGTTAGACCAGAAAGTAGCGATTGAATTAGAAGCTGGTGGACACCGAACCTCAGGGAATACGACATATGATGCTCAGACATCCACTCCTGAGTCTCCTGTTGCTACGGTTATATTTAAGACAGCACTCACATGCCCTAACTACTTCAGTGGCCTTTTTTCTTACGTTCGGCACATAGTATTCGGTAAGGGTGCAAGCTATTGCATTTGTTCCCATTTGACCTTTGTTATATGAAATGTATATCCACTTCAGGATTTATTCTTATTTTTTGGGGTGTCTACCCAAGGCATCAATCTCCCACTACAATCAAAGGGTTTATTTCCCCTTTGCTGGTTGTGCTAGTAGGTCTGCAGGTGATTTCACGTGTTCCACCCCATAGTCCATTAGTCCACCGATTTCACAATTACTTCCCATAGTTCCCACAGCTCCCTGAAGAGCTCATTTTCAATTCTGGAGATTAGCCCATCCATTTGCTACCCATAAATATTCGTCCTCCATTAAAGCCATATGTAAATACTTACACTCGGTGGTCATCTCTACTTTTCTAAAATCATTCCGTTCTCACCAATTCGATGCCTCCTGAATGCCTGTACTTCTCTTGTCTGAATGGTGCCTGCAATCACCCTATTTCCTCTTGTGAAGTCTGTCATGTGTGAGGTAGCCATACCCTGCCTTGCATCTAAACACTAAATCTTTCACCTTGGCAGTTTTTTTCTCTCACTTGCACGATACTTCCAAAAGTATCATAAAAAAATGTGGAAATTCTCCTGTCTCGACTTTATACGTAGGGTCTTTCAGCGTACTTTTGACTACACCTTCTGGGGCTGGCTCTTTTGTTCATGCCTCTCATGTCGGGAAATCTACTCACTACAGTAGTAATTTTTCTTTGAGCAAGGTTTCCTATCTCAAGGTTGCATTTGAGTAATGTACAAATCAGTTTCTCAGCTGATAGTAGCTAATAGTAATAGCTAATGGGTTCTTTTCTCCCTTTCGCTCTTTATTATGCAAATGATGAGTTTTTCACCTGGGATGATTTCTACTGTGAGATCCTTATCAAAGTCTTTCCTTTCTCAATTGTATCAATCATTTTCCATAGACCATTGTCATCCTCTGGGACCCAAACAGATGATACTTGTGTCGTAGTTTTGTACCAATCTTTTCACCCCCCTTATAACCTGGTACCCTGATCCTGTGGAACGTAGTTACACAATTCCAGCATAGATCGTTACTGGATCACATTCTTGGGGCAGAGAAGACTAATGTTTACCAGTAACTCTGATTCTGTAACTCGTTTCAATCCTTTCCGTTTAACAGTGAATTATCTCATTGTTTGTAACCCTTTTGCTTGGAGGGATACTCCAAACCATTCACTAAATGCTAACAAGATTTTTTTTTGCTTTAAGGGTTTAAGGGCTAGCATGGTGCTTTACCCTTTGTTTTTGTATGATCTGGTATCATTACTCGGTTCAGTGTTTTCTAATTAATTACTTAATCTCCATATTTTGTCTGGTTTAGCAACTGCTTGTAATGGGCTATTCGATTAACTGTGTCTGTCTTATTACATCTTTAGCTTTTAACTCTATTATCAGTATGACTCCTCCAAAGCTGAATTCTTAATTCTGCATTGGGGCTGGTGTCTGGGAACAATCCCCTCTATCTGGTATGGCTCTATTTTCATAAAACCAAAATGATATTTTAAATCATCACAGTTCTCCAGTATTTTCCCAAGCCTCTGCTTGTCTTGGGCTCTTGTATTTTTTTGTATGAATTAAATTCTCATGTGATTTAGTTATCTATTTTAATCCGAGTCTATTTTGGGTTCCCTACACGCTCTTGTATCACCATGCACTGACTCGGTTGCAACTTGTCCAGTAGGCTCACCAAGTTCACTGGTCATACTTAAATATTCCTCTTGGTTTGAAGGCCTAGGCCCCTGTTGTGAGTCACTGTTGTGTGTGTGTCCTGCCTAATGTTCTATTGTTCCCTGCTGTTCTTTCCTTTGTCCACATTGTGGTGTAGGCTGCTGTTTTGGTGGGCCTCCTGTACCCTTGCCCGCAAAATCTCCTCTCTGGTTTCTTTGGATTTTGAAATTTTGAAAGTTATTTCTTACTCTGTTTTTGGCTCAAGTCGGCCCTCTCTGATATTCACCCCTTCTGTTTGACCTCTGGGTCTTTCAAGTACGGTTGAGCCCCTCCGCCTTCCTTCTTCATTTTATCTGCTTCTTGGCCCTTCCTGAGTTCTCTCTCGTTCTCTCTCACATTCAGGTAATCTCTCACGATGATCACAGGTTTCTAGTGATTGTTCTAAAGTCGGGTCCTTCAGGGCCCGTCCATTACTTCTCTCATCTTGTCTATCACCATCTCAGTTGTTTACACGTATCTTCCACTGCCGTTCTACTGATCTCTCCTGTCTCAATTCTCTCCCAACTTACTCTTGCTATTTCATACATCCCTGACACTGTGTGCCTTACCCTTGTCAGACTTCCTGCCAAGTTTTTGAATCGTCCAAATCCTCTAATCCTACTTAGCTGACATACAACCTTTTTTTCTGACCCAGACAAGCCCGATTTATCTGTCGCAGTCCTTAACCTTATCCAGCATGACTTTGAGGTCTTGCTGAGCCATTGGGTTGGGATTACCACCCTTGATGTTTTCAGTTCTTGGAGTTCCTGCACAGTGAGGCTTGCGTTCCCCGCTCCATTTGGGCTTATGTGTGCACACTACGGTTTGTATCAGATGCTTCTTTCTGTATTGCCGTATTCCATCTGTCACTAAACTGCTGTCCAGGGGTTTCAGTTGCTTCTACAGCTTCTCTCCATCCCCTTCTCAAAGCTTCACATTCTCCTCTACATACTTGTGCTTTAAAGACGGTGGTGGCCGGGCTTTCACTGTTTTAAACTTTCGGTGACCCTTTCTATGTTTTACAAACCACAGACATCCATGGCGTCACTAGGGCCCATCATCTCAGCCTGCCTCCCACACAGGAAAAACAAAACAAAAAACAATAAGACAGTTCTTTAGATATGACAGTAAAGTTATGAGAGAATTTAGGAAATTTTACCACAAATTTCTGTGGGAACTAATCATTTTTAGTTTGCAATTTTGCGTATCCAAGCACAGTTTGATGACGGACACAATCCTCTCACAGAACTTCACTGTCATATCCATGAAATTGTCCTAAGTTCTGTTATGGTGCTGTATACTTTTTAAGAACTGGGTCAAATTCTGGCAGTAAACTTAAGCACTGAAATTCCCTCTATTTCGGCTGTGTTTGGTTTCGTCATGCCTTCTGAATGCTACTCTCTGTTTTCCAAGCAGTGCTGCAACACCAACGATACATTGAAGAAACTTTCTTTGATCTTGTTTTCATTTGCGGTGTGTAGCTGCTCGACTATACCACCATGCACCTTACTACCGCCAAAGGCTTAAACCAGTATTAAACAGTGCATCCATATTAGATATGCTTCTTTTTTAACCAAAATACTGCAAAATGCAGTATTTTGCTTAATGGAGTATTCTTGCTGCTTTTATTATACAGAATTTGTGGTAATGAAAGTAACATCCTTTTGCCCCAAACTGCTCCGGTGGATACTGGGGTAACCCGGGCTGCATGGGTCCAATTTCGATGTCTCCCAAATTCATCTGTAGTTTTATTGAAATCCACAAACCTGTCAGCAGTTGACTTCCCTACATACTCTTCTGCTTCTGCCCCTTTTCCTCAATCTGGCCTGCTTCATTACTCTGGCCTGCTTTTGATCCTGCTTCCTCAATCTGCCCTGCTTCTGCCCCTTTTCCTCAATCTGGCCTGCTTCATTACTCTGGCCTGCTTCTGCCCCTGTTTCCTCAATCTAGCCTGCTTCTTCACCTAATTACTCAACCTGACCTGCTTCCGCCCTGCATCATTACTCTGGATCCTGATTCCTCAATCTGGTCGTCCTCAATCTGGTGAAAAAAAATCAGAAATGTATAAAGAGATGTGTAGATATATAAGTTTCCCGAACAACCAAATCACTCCGATCTCATTGTTGTGCACATGCAGCGTGCCAAAAGTTTAAGCTAACTAGCAATATAAATGGTTGTAACAGGTTTATGGTCAGGTCAGAGAACCTGTTAAGTAATGAACACCTTGCAGCTTAAACTTTATGGCTTTCCACCTAACTCTATCACTACACTGACTGTCAAGTTACCGCTCTTTCTCAATGGCTTCGATACACACGTAAAAAAAAAAAAAGAGATTATTTTATTCATAGATATGGCTTAGAAAAAGCTGTACACTTTCTTTGTGTGGAGCGTTTCTCAATGTGTGTGCATTGCCAGGCATATACTGTACACCACATTATGAAGCAGACTCATCGTTCAGTGATGAAACTGACTTATGTTGTGATAGCAACTCCTCAGTGCATTTGATATATTTAGCTTGTACATTACTTGTGCATTACTGGTTCATATTGGTTTTTAATTTAACAGTGAAGGCCTCTCTGGCACGCTGTCAGGAGCCACGCCCTCATGCCCTGGGGACACGGCCAGGACCCCCCCGACAGACAGTAAAGCTGTGGGGCTATGCCCACAGGCAGGACCTCTTTGCTCATTAGAGTGTGATTTCACTAATTATAGCACACTCAGGTGCCTGCAATCTAGAGACTAAAAGGGAGCCAGCCGAGAGAGGACTAGAAAGAGGGGTTTAGACTGGAAAGTCTGTGCTTCGTGGCTGTGCTCATAGTCTGAACACTGAAAAGTGTTCTAGAAAGAGGGGTTTAGACTGGAAAGTCTGTGCTTCGTGGCTGTGCTCATAGTCTGAACACTGAAAAGTGTTCTAGAAAGAGGGGTTTAGACTGGAAAGTCTGTGCTTCGTGGCTGTGCTCATAGTCTGAACACTGAAAAGTGTTCTAGAAAGAGGGGTTTAGACTGGAAAGTCTGTGCTTCGTGGCTGTGCTCATAGTCTGAACACTAAAATGCTTCTCCTTCTTTCAACTTGATTAAGAGAGTGATCAAGTTGAGTCTTTTTGTTGTGTTTGCTGCATTTTTGGTGTTAAAAGTGCCTTGTAAAAGGTCAAAATCATTCCTCTTTGTCCCTGTCTCTGGCCACTCTCTATAGCCACGGCGTGCTACAGCCTCTTAATTACATTTTATAGGCACTGGAAAATACATTTAGGAGCCCTGTTGAATCATTCAGTGGTTCCACCTTCGCCAGAACACTCGTTTTCTTTGCAGGCCCCCTTTCTTTACACTTCCATACCCGTTAGCCAACCGCTGTAGCACATGGGGGTTCACAAAGTTCTAATCAGTTTCTTTTGTTTTTTCATTGTCAGGCTTGGCACAGCTCTTTTGGGCTCCAATATTTGTAGACCTGTGGTTGTGAACACAGTCACAGGGGGCTGTTGCTCCGGGACCCCCTACTGGGTGCTCTTCTGTGGTTGGGGGGTGGGGGGGGTGGCATTTCTTTGACAGTGTAAAGAAGAACAGGTTTTTATTACAACCAATATCATATTGCGACCTTTCGGTATCGAATGCACACAGAACATAGTAATTGTTGCCATTTGTCATGGTAATGTAAATGAATTGCTAAATGAAGTGACCAACTTTTTTAAATATCCAGGTTCATATGTTTAGGTCTTCCTTTTTGGTATTTGCTATTAAAAG
>JAOYSI010002396.1:0-16085 GCA_025775065.1 Hiodon alosoides
AGTGGGGGGGTGGGGGGGGGGGGACTAGTGTAGCATTATCGTCTCAAAAACAATGACCTTTATTTCTGAAAATACAAAAGGTCACAAATTTCCATACTTGCAATTAGTGTTTTGTACATCCCCGCTGGCATAGATTGCAATAACAAGATGCTTCCTGTAGTGAAGCGGTAACCAACAACGGTCCAGAAGAGTCCTGATCAAATAGATACGCTGCCCACAATCACCTCTGCTTGGGGGATATGAAGATTTGAAACACACATGAACCACTGGCAAGTAAAACCAGGCCCTTGCCTAGGAGCATCAAGGTTATTTATTCGAGAACATAGTTAATGCATTACAAAACGGTTGAATCGCCATTAAAATTCACAAATCCGAAACCAAATTCTAATCTTCTTGGAATTCTAAGTGCTCGACAATAGTTGTCTGACTCCCCAGTGATCCCCCATGCATAGGTGACTTAGGGCAGCACATAAAACCAACTGGATTAGGGGCTATCCAGGACCAGGGTTTGTCACCCCTGTTGTAGTGTCTTATTAATCTAGGCTAGTTAATAATTGCTATTTAGATATTTTGGGTCTTCCTTAAGATTTAATACTTGTGTTGTTGTGTTTTAGTGTTACGCACATATATCAGAATTTTTTATTTTAAGTTACAAAGAAGTTAATTTGATGTAGAAATATTAGAAAATAATCTTATTTTATTAGAAATAATCTTATTTTCACCCAATTTGGAATCACAATGTGCTGCTCAACACGAACCACTTAAGGTCTAAAGTACATCTGAGCTCCTTCAACCTACCTTTGAGCAGGCCATGATTTAACATGCTACATGCTATACATCCCGTTTCAGAGGTTCAGTGTTAACGTGAAAACCTAAACACACATAAATCATATCATTCAAAACTTTGTTTCATAAAGCTTAGTCTGTATTTGCTTTCAAATAATTGCATACATGCTTTCTGGAAGATACACACATTCAAAAACCCTCAGACAATATTCATAATGAAATGTCATACTGTCATACTGATACTATTTATTTCTGTAAATATTCAGGTTTAGATCTCTGCGAAACAACACTTCAGAATAAAAAAAGCAGGCTTTCTGATTTACCAGTAGCAAGGAAAACTATCCCAAAGTTGAGTTATTCATAATAGCATGAGATCGTTTAAAACATACCAAACTGTTCAGTAAGTAAGTTTCTTGTTTGGATAAGAAAGCTAGCCCACTCAGACTGACAGAACACTTTTCTGAAGAACATTTCAAAACTGTTACCCTACATCCTAAAGCAAACTAAGGGATTATAACAATTCAACTAGCATGAAAACAAATCTACATTTGTTTTTACATTACTTGGAATGAGAAAACAAATCTCAGAAAGTAAGAATTAGACTTAGCATTAGCAACGTTGGTGTGGAAAGGTAGATGGAACAATAGGCCACTCATAAAGATTAAAGCAAGGTGCTGGGGTTTGTGATCAAAGCATTACTGGCACTCTTTCCCCAGTGTCCTGCTGCTGCCCTGGGCATATTGAGGCTCAAACAACAAAGGTGCTTTTTGTTGCATTTCAGGCCGATTCAACAAATCCGGCCGTACGGGCATCAAAGCCTTTCAGTTAGCAGGTATTTTACCAGTTCCTCGGATTAAAAGCTCTTTTCGAAAAGATGCCTAACCAAACGCTTTACTTTTCGATGGCAGAAAGAGATAAATCTTTTACTGACACAAGAGTCAATCCATTTTTTTTCTCAAGGCAAATTTGAAAGTCAACACCACCGGTGGAAAATTATTGCGCCTTCAACCCCAAAAGCTCCCTTGATGGAGTGCACCTGCTACACAATTATCCATTACTGAAGAAAAACAATTTCTTAAATAGGAAAATACTCAATGTTGTCTACATTACAGTCCCATGGTAGTCACATATTTTAAATCATTACAGAGTAGCAACCGGAAAAGGTTCTCAAGGCCTTTCAGCTAAAGAATTTCATAGTTAGGACAGAGCTAATACAAACATTGATTTTAGGAAGAATTCAGGACTACTAGTACAAGAAAGTGTTTGTACAGGCAATGACAGTGAAAGTTTTTCAGTTTTTTTTTTTCAAGGTTTTTCATAAAGGTTCAGAATATAATCCCTAAAAATGTGCTTTAATGTTAGGCTAATCAAGATACAGATAAGGAAAATTCCCTAAAGCAATATTGTCATGGTATTCCATCACAGCTACCACACAGCTCCTGGATTCACTTGACATGGAAATACCCCTACTTCTAGGTGTTGTCCTTCAAAAATCTAAATCATTGTTTAATGTCTTCTTTTAAATGTTGTTTTTAAAAGTCCATCAATATTTACTTAATAGGACTCCATGGTTTGTGGGAGGAAAAAAGGGTATATCTGTATATATAAACTACACTGAAAATGTCCAGTTCATAAGAATCTTTGTATGCATACAGAGTAAATTTCTATATATTGGGGTATGGGAATTTCTGGATTTAGTTAGGAATACTTGACCATGCTTTCCGTTAATATCTTAGTCTAAACCCATGGGCTTTAAAGATTTAGCTTATCTGCTATGGAGGAACTTCCATTCTATGCTCACTTTTAGCAGAACTGACCTCAATCATTAGTTCATCATCAGCTTTCTTTTGTTCAATGAAGATCACTATAACACTGGCTGAGGTTACAAGTCACTCACAATAAAACTCCACAAAATCACATGGAAACAAGAGATAGCAATTTTGTGGTTGTCAGTAACAGTGCTAAAGGTAGCACACACATACACACCAGAGACAGTAGTGCAATTAGCAGACGGTTCCTTTTTATTGTAGCCATTTAACAGTAGCCATTGTTAGCCCAAACAAATCAGCTACTCCGTTTAAGAGCGTGATAAGAAAATTAACCAGAAAATTAAAACTGGCCAGAAAAAGAAAAAAAAATCTAAGTAACTAACACAATCTGACACAATTACACTTGTTTAAATTAGGGAAATCCTGGATATGGAGACTTAAAATAACTTACTTTAAGCCCAGAAATAATTATTTTTGTGGGCAGCAGGTTACTTAAAGGTGATAGTATTGGTCCTGTAGCCATAAGACTGTTCAAATTCAAGATACAACTCAGATGCGTGGCTGTATCAATGGACTAGTATACTTCAGCTGAAGAAGGGTGTTTAACTCCATTCCTGGCAGGCTGTGGAGTGGGTCAATTATTAAAGGTGGTCACTGGAGTGCATACTGGACCCTAAGATCCAGAGATCATTGTTGTTTCTGATCACCAGTGGCATTCCCCAAGTGGTGGTTCAAAATTGTCTGAGGACCAAGGAGGGCAGTTGGGGAGATACAACACAAGTTATACATTCTCATAAGGAGACTTCCTGGGAGCATGCAGGTTTGTGATGCTATTGGTGAGGAACACGCCTCTCTTCCAACCAGTGCTGAACATCCTGTATGGACTTTACGGCCAGTAACATGTTAAATGACAAATGGCTTGGAGACCAAACGGAAGAGATTGCTTATACTTTGGCATTCTCCCTCTGTGTAGTTTTCCAGTACTTAAAATACACCAGTCCTACTTCATTTTCCCAACAGCGAAGTGAAATTAATTCTCTGCATGGACAAAATAATAAACAAAACTGAAATGAACACCAACCTGCATAAATAGAAAATAAACAGGCAGAATACAGGGTGACCACTAATTAATGGATTAAGCTACTCTAAGTCATGACCACAGGAAGCTGTCAGTAAAACACATCTGAAATAATATTTACCACACTCCAAATAAAAGTTTGGTCAAAAATCTTTGGTATATGACAGGTGTTCAGGGTCAGCAAGTCTTATTGAAAACAGCCTATTGTTGAGTTATGAGTAACACTTTCTACCATTTCTACCTTTCTCTCCACATATCTTGTCCACTGTAGGGTTGAATGAAATTCAGGACAGCTGGATCCTACTAAAAAAAACATCAAGGAACCTTTACACTGGTGAACAAAATATGTTTAAAAGGGTCTCTCAGGCACAGTCATTGTCTGAAGTATATTTATAAATGTTTCATATTTAGTAAACTTTTAAAATCCACCATGTTGAATATACAATGATAAATTTGCTTTCAAATCCTGGGGCTAGCACACCAAATGCTTCACCTTGCATCATAGTCAAGTATCTAACCCCTTCTTGCTTTCCTTTTCTCGTGGACAAACATACTACTCACATACATACTTCACAAGTCATGACAAGATTATTCAGTCAGTCTGAAAACAGCTGTAGAAAGTCTAAGAAAGGATATCAAAGCTATACATTGGAATATTTAAATTTTTTTTAAAAAAAAACAATTCCAGTTTAATCATTTAACCCTGCCATTTGCTACATCTTACTAAATACAACATGACGAAATACAATAATTGCATTTGGACAACTCATTAATTAGTTACTACCCATTTACACCTGAGCCACCACTGCATGGTCTCAAATGAACCAGATCGTACACCAACCATCTTTACGCTGAAGGCATTGAAGAGCTTTGTAAACAAACCAAGTCTGTTAAACCTATAATCTGAAATGATTGTCAGATGTCAGATTTGTACTCGTCTTGTCTTAAAACAAAGAACATCCATTTTAAAAATAAATCTGCGATATAACTTACATAAATGCAAACAGCAACGCATTTAAGATTTTGGTTCAAAATAAATAATTTTGCCCATAAATAAATACACAATTCAAAATAATTTTTTATAATTTTTTTTTTTAACTTTAAAGTATTTCACCGGGTGTTAACATTCCAGTTGAATCAGGTTACAAAAACAGAATTTTAGCCCAGTACTCATTTACCCCGGTGTTTGGGTGTTTATCTTCACTGCAGTTAACCATTTCCTGTGAAATGCTATCCTGATCAAAATAAGTAACCGATTACCCTTACGAAACCTGTGTGCTATATGAAAACTTTCCAAGAAGCATGTGTCTTTAAGCGGCTCACTTCATTAACAACCATGAGATCAACACACAAGCCTGGAAGACAGGGGCTGTTCCAATTCTGAGAATCTATTTATCTTAGCAGGTGTCTCATTTGTGCCACATGTGTCATGCAGTATACACTGTCATTAAGTGTGACCACCGTCTGACGTGCATTTGGAAAAGAAAAAAAGAAGATACTTGGGTCTGACACAACAGCCAGAGTGAAACTGCCATAAGGCTGAACAGTGAGAAAATATCCATCAGTGCTTACACATTGCTGGTCCTTTCTGTAAACACGGTGTCGGTATCCAGGGAAACCACATTCCACGGCTGTATATTTATCTTATATTTACCCAAGCAAACACAGGTTTAGTGGCGCCAGGGGACCTGCCGCAAATTATTTTTGCATAATTATGCCGATTGAGCAGCAAAGGTTTATCTAAAATGGACAGGAGCGTTTTGACTCTTGACTGAGCAGCTGTACATGAACACCCTCTGACATGCTCGTTTGTTTATCTCTGAGGTAATCGCTCACTGTTCTCCTCCAAAACTTCCTACCGCTGTGCCAAAAGTGAACCCACCCATAATTTCCTAATTGAATAGGATAGTAGTGACAGGAAACAAGATCACCTTTAAGTTCTGAGGATTACTTACAAAATGCAGCCAACTTACTCCCCAAACACCACCGATTGCCACTAAACATCTAATTTGTAGAGTTGAGAAAATAAACAAACGGCATACTGATTTTTAAAAAGTAAGAGGGTGCCCTTTTAAACATTGGTACAATGCTGTACGAATCCAGATGAAGATTAGTTTTTCTCCACGTTTCCTTTGACACACAAGCCATACTTGCTATAAGAAAGTCTTAGGAGGACGTTTTTCTCTCACACTCATCGTTTACCAAAAATTGGTAAATTATCCTAAAAGTGTAGTAGGAGCCACATTTTCTTGATTACACTTTGAAGTGTGGAGAGTAGAGAGTTGGCAGAAAACCAATAAACTGTCAGTCCCACTGTAGGGATGCATTTCGAAGCTACATTCTTCTTTAGAGTGCTCCAGTCCCCTTCCAAAGATGCAGGGTCAACACACCGGTCAAAATACTTCCCAGTGAGACTTTTTATTTATTTATTAAAAACCAAAGACAGACCACCGTATTTTCTGCTGGACAAACGAAGTAATACACCCACAACATACCACAGTAAAAGCCTGTGGTTCAGAACCTGTCCTGGAGGACCACCTGCCCAGCTGGTTTTTATTCCAACTGAGAGCTCAATTGCTTAATTGAAGCCTCAATTGACGATTGTGGTTCAATTACATAATTAAGAGCTTTTTTTGTAAACGAAAACCAGCGGGGCAGGTGGTCCTCCAGGACATGTTTGAGACCACTGGTATATGCCAGTGTACTGCAAACCAAAACCTGATTATTAGACTTACTTACGAGTTTTTTTTTGATGTATTTTCTTCTACAAGTCTTTCCACATTAGATAAGTAACAACAATATAAAGAGAAAAATTACAGTTAAACCAAAATCAAAGTATGTATGTGATACTAATAAAAACATGAAGTGATTCTTTCTTTGCAAATGATAATTTTGAGTTCTACACAGACTACACTGATCGCACTATAAGATGCATGATCACTACACGTCATTGTACAAAGCATTAAAAATCTCAGTTTTAGTTTATAAATGCCAGCTGGCAGCTGGTGTTGTTTGACTAGGATTTTCAAAGAGAAAAATAAGAGAACTTTTCTAAGGTATGTTTAAGAATTAAAAATGTGCTTTCTTTAGAAATCCTTAGTAGTCTGTTTTAATGTACTGCTCATCGTGTCAACAACGCATTCAACTGCTAAGTTTTTTAAAATCCTTCTTTCACTTAAAGCAAGAGTTTGACATTTATATGCCTGATGTTCAGGATCAATAAAAAACGACCAGAAAATCCACACATAAAAGATACTGCAATTCATGCAGGCATACATGACGAGATTTTGGGCTGTCCACAAAATTGCATTTGTCCACATTGATTCTGATGCGAGAAGTACAGTCCTAATCCTGAGTGAACTGAACACTGCACACCCGTTAAATACAGCATTCCTCTAGATTTCACTAAACACTGGCCCACCAAATAAATCTAGAATTCCCTTTGATTTCATCATTTAAAATAAAAAAATAAACTTATGTTTTCGAAATAATAGTTTAATTATCCTACAAATTATTATTTGTTTACAAAGTATTTATGACTACAGAACAGCACCTGGAAAGATAATTTAAAGGTTGTCATTACAACTTGAAACTTCAGAGGTCAGGTCGAAGACAAGATGACTCATGTGTGAGATAATAGGAAGAAGTAAAAAATATTCAGTTTTTACAGTCTGTATGTTTTCTTGAGTCACATCAGGCTAGACTGAAAACAGTAGGGTGACTTCTTGAGAAATAGTGAATGATCGCAATATCTTGCCTATTTGACACATGTGATGACACCAGAGAGTCAATGCAGCCATCGTCTCAGCCACAACATGCTTATCCATGGGTGTCTACAGTGACAAAGCCCTGAGAACACAAATAGATGGATTGTTTTTGTTGATGATGGCCTGTTTTCATCTGAGATTCCCACATGATGTAAAACTCTTCTTTTCAAAAGATGAAAAAAAAAACTTTAAAAAAACTGGAACCACTAAATATTTTTGTTCAACCCCCCCGATTTGGAATCAGCAACAGTTTTAATGCATCTCAGGTTCTCGCCACTAATCCTGCTGCCACACGTTTGTGGGTGGGGTGGGGGGAGTCTTGAGTACTGCAAGTCTGCAGACGCCCAAAGAAGCCATCAGGAGAAGCTCATTGATTGATGAGCCGCGAGAAACCCAGTCGGTTTAATCCACCCCAGACGCACTCCCGGTCACAAACGGCAAATGACATGAGCGAAACCAAACTTCAACTCATTGGTCTATATACATTAGGAACCACTCGGGAGGTCATTCATTTCTAATTTGATACAAGTATGATTCTATTGTTGCACAAATATGTGGTCACTCCCTTGTGAAAAATCTACTGATTAATAAAAAAAAACTATTCTTGCAAGTCGCTGGCAGCAGGGAGTGTAAACCCTTGGCTAACTTTGAAACCCATTGAACCAAAACCAAATAAAACATTTCAAACTAATTATTATCTGAAGTAAATTACCGACAACATGACAGGAAGTTCTTATCTCCCCATTGGAGGAAAGGGAACCCTAACAGTCATTAATCACAAAGCTGCCAGTACAGTTAGCCACTTGAGTAATCCATACAAGTTTATCTGAACATTATTTTCATAGTAATGGGACTATTAGAAAATGGTATCTTTTAAGATCAAAAGTAGACCAATTCAGACACATTAAGTATATCTGGTAAAAACACACAGCAAACAGCAAATAAATGAGGGTGAAGATAATGGCCTTTATCGTTGCCATCTTCAATATAGAAATAGAACCAACCATTCTCATCCAATTCTAATTCAACGTTTCAAAATGAAAAATGTATTTTCTCCTACCTCAGAAAAATACCCTTTTGGACCCTTTGAAAAGCAACTCCACAAATTTATGCTGGGCATCCACTAATGAGACCCATGTGTAAGAGAAAAAATAAATCTAGCACACTGAAGCTATGGCAGCTACTATATATGCAGCCAATAAACACACCTATACAAAAATATTTTATTACTATAATAATAATAATAATAATAATAATAATAATAATATATAAGAGACACTTATATTAGCATTACTCTAACAGCTAACTAGAGTCAGTAATACATAGCATAGCCTAAAGTAATTATTCGAATACAGACAGGGCCGAATAAATGCATGCATTTGTAATCCCTACCCTATGGGGCAGTCTGTCAACTGCTTGGAACCCCCATTTGTAAAAAATAAATAAATAAATAAATAAAAAATAATAAATACAATTAAATGTTTCTCTAATACAAATTGTAACCAATTGTATCTTAGCGTATTAATGTATAGCTAATAAAATGCCGTTGAAAAGTGTATACAGTGGTTTACGAACACTTTATAAGATTTTCTTTAGTGTTAGGACTCTGAATGAATGGTCAACGGTAAACAATTCAGGTAAACTTTTAAATAAGCCACCTTTTAGCAACCGACGTGGCCAGCATTGCAGATTGTCGATCTACTTACTTTTCAGTGCGGAGATAAGCATATTCCCGTCTTTTATAAGTTCTTTTATGAATTTGTTGGTCCGGTCCAACTCAATTTCGTGACATTTCAGCCGTTCCCTGAAATCAGGACTGTCCAAGAAAGAATCGCTGAACTCCAGCGTCGGTAGCCCCATTATTTTAATATGGAAAAGTGAACCGAAAAACCAAGATCTCCGAAACAATGCGATTTTCTTCTACATGAAAACGAATTTCGGTTTACTAATCGCGTTTTTCTTCGGCCGCTATTAATCTGCTGTTGCCACATAGAACTACATTTGAGATATTGAAACTTTTCTTTACCTCCCCCTTTTCAGCACTTCCGGCAGTTTAGTTGTCTCTTGCCTTAATTCGTTTGGGAAACTTACTGCGCGTAGTAAAACACGTAGTGACGGTGTGACTCCTGCTGGTTACTTCGTATAACACCTGAATCGACATTTTGAAACTTTTCACTTTTTAAAGGCTATTACTAGGTAACATATCGATTAAATCTACCCATTTATCTGCCGCTGTTCTCACGTTCATCACATGTTTTGGACAGGTTTGTCCTACAAGTTATACAATTGTCTATTCATGTGCAGCTATTGTATTTGCTTTAAAATTAAAGTCACTGATTTTCCCAGCGCAGACAGGTAAAACAGCAGCGTTAGTCAAGGTACTTCCGACTTACGTCTCTGCCACCTCGCAAGTAGCTCCATTGCAGATCTAAATTCTTTATGAAATGGGAGACTGGTCAGACATCTGAGAATGTGAGTGGAGAGGCTCAGCTCATTTTTACAGTAGCGCAAATTATTTCTTTAGAAGGCTGCCCCTCAAAACAAGCTGTAGAAGGATTACCAAGACTCTTGGAATAAAGGCATGGAATTCAGGCCCTTGCAGAATAGCCAGAATTGGGCCAGATCCAAGTTTACAGAATCAGACATTAGCTAGGTACCTGTATCTTATTTCCACATTTTCTAATATTGTGCAATTTAATAGGCTAGTGGTAAAGTTTTGTCAAATTCTGATGCAAAGGCCAAGGCATCCACTGATATCAGAATCACTGCGTGTAATAATCTTTCGATATTGACGCTCTCTCAACTGAAATTGCACAAAGCAAATGGTATACTAATCTGTAATTTCTTTTCATAAAAACAATGGGTTGGCAAGTTTCCACTTGTCAGTACCAGAATAAATTAAATGACATGAGCAAATCTGATTTAAATGCAATTTAATCAGCTAGCTAACATTACTTATGTGTGGAGTTATGGGATTGCAATCTATGAAAGCATGAAGAACCATAGAGATTTACGGTACCATTCTCCATATCTCAGAGAAGTTGTAGACTGCTAGCGCATCAATCCAGTCTACTACAACTCAAAATCTGATTGGAGGATTTTACTGTTACTCTGCCAATACAGTCTAATTAGGAAACACTTCTGAAAAGTGACAGAAGGGGTTGAGACATATCCAGTTAGTTTCTCTGAGAGGAGGCCATTAAATGCTTTGATTGCTCAGATTTTCAGTCACTGAAAGCTAACCCCTTCTCCACCAAAATATTGGCTTAAATTTATTTAAATGGTTTTGATGGTTGTTTTGTTTTTTGAGAAGCCACCCCTTCTGAGAAAGGCTAGAAGGGGTTGAATGTATACCATTACCACTGGCTTATAACATTATAATCCACAACTATTTTGCCTCTCCTTTCTCAGAAAATGGGTATGATCTGTTCTAAAGTACTCTAGATTTGTGGCTGTCGCTTCTTGCAATATATTTGTGGCAAAAAAAAAAAAAAACAGTTAAAAGTGGCTAAATCTAGCAATAAAGTGACAAGGTTGGCACGGTAGTACCACTACAGGCTAGCGAGGAATCATAATTATATGTATTTGGCATGGTCTGAGACGAAAACACACGGACCACAGTGATTAATGTTCGACCTGGAATGTGATTATCCTGTGATTATCCTGTCAGTCCCAGAAAAATTGGCCACTGTACAGAATAATATAGGCTATGTACTAATTGTACTAATATACAAATTTACATGCACAAATAATCCCCAACTTTATTATCTTTGTTCGCTTTACCTGGTGTTACATTTTATGCACATGCTGGGCCTTTTCTTTTCTTTTTTTTGTTCTTTTTTTGCAGGAGCTAAGATAATAAGGTGATTGTACCATATTTTGTTTATTGGTTTCAACAGTTCTCCTTTTTTTGATACCAATCGTTAAATTAATTTTGTGTATTACTGTTTTTGTTCTATTAATCTCTTTTATTAATCTCTTGTATATCACATTCCTATGGATGAAATACGTTTAACACAGCCTCACTAATGAGTTATTTGTTTATTTTGTTTCTCATAATTGACTGGTACAGTTTTTGTTTGCAAGCTGGCTTTAAAGAGAATCACTCTTGCGTTAGATCAGTTATAAGAATACACTGATTTAGAAAGACAGTCACAAATGGTATCAATTTAACAAGGTAACCATTATCTTTAAACCTTTTATAGTGCATCTTTTTTGGAAAGCCAGGGGTTCACAGTTAAAGTTATGGATGCAAAACCTGACAGAACATTTAGATAACCGGTCAAAATTGATGTGCAATGTGGTTACCCTTTCAGATGGTAAGTGACTGAAAACTGCTTCAGTTGCAATATATTTCCTTTCCCGCAGAGGTCAGCATAACAGAAATGGTTAAATTATGCTTAAAACTGATGCATTTTAACGCATATACAAAGGCTCAACAACATCTTCGGTCTGTGATCTGCTAGGTTAGGTTGAGGACAAGGCATTACAAAAACACTAGAACACAACCTGGCTTATAATTTGTATTATGTGTTATATATGTTTTACCGGTTTGTATCGTCATTCCTGCAGACATTTCTATAACCGAGACATTGTGCTAGCAACATTGCAATTTAATTTACCCCTTTATCAATTATGTTACTTCACATCAACATTTGGGTTGATATTTGAGGATTCCGTATTATAATTTATTGTATTTTCATGGATAACATGATTGCATTGTACAGCACATATCACTCTTTAAATTTGTATCTAGTGATGAATAGGAGGCCACTATAAAGCCTGTGGAAGATAACTGGACAGCTTTCATCTTGGCCAAAGGAAAACTTACCTTTGTTCACACCCAGATTGATACTGGAAAAGTATCACTTATTAGGTTAAGTCATAGAATGCCAGTATGTGGACAGGGAGAAATAAACCATAAGATTAGAAGAGAAGGAGATACTAGATAATACGATTATTAAAACTATCTATGACCTCTGTCATTCTGGTACAAGAAAATGTTATTTTGAGATTTGGTATAAATTACTTAGTGAAATATGCTTCTCAATTATCTCAGATTGCTGACACTTTTATTTACGTCAGGGACATGATTTTACACTTTAGGTCTGGCAGGGGATATTGGCAGATATTTTGACTTTGCTGGTTGTACTGGGCTATATGAATGTGATGTTCTGACTTTTTTGGGTTGATGCAGCTCATTTTAGCTGACCACCTCATATGCATTTTCAACTTAAATTACTTTACTGAAGTTGGATGATCCTTCAGTTAGCATTTAAATTGATTTCAGGTGGAGTTTAGAAACCTTCAAATTGCCAATTTTTATTTCCCCCAAGAGATTAAATGCTTGGGGTACATTATTTCTTTGGAACAGGAGATTGTGGAACATACCCAAGACGACTCCTTTTTAAATTAAAAAACTTTGTTATGGTTGCCAGGCAGTGGTTACTGTGGGATAGGTGCAACAAGATCCAGACGACAGGGACCTGTCTGGAGTGAGATTAGAAGCTAGAATAAGAAAAGTATGAGGGAATCATGATGATGGTAAAACCACATTCTGAGATGAAGTCTGTACTGTCTGGAGGCTATGGGAATGTGTAGGGTTCCCTGACTTTCCATCCTGGAATGCAAATGAGTTTCTAAAGAGCTATTAACAGACTTGGGATCTGTGTACAGATACTTATCCTCTGGAATTTGGTGTATAATCTATTGTTAGCCTAACTCAGATACAGGAATGGTCAAAATTAAGGATACATTTTTAACACATTTGTCTTGGCAACGACGTAATGATGATGAATTAATGAAAAATGAATCTTAAGGGTTTTGTAGCAAATTGGAATGATTTAAAAAATGGTTTGGTTTAGCCCCAAAAAAGAGAAAATCAGGTTTTACCATTAAAATTAAACACAGCTAAATGAGGTTAAAAAAGACACAAAAGCCACATCCATTTCCACATGTAGTAAATGACTGCACTGTAAAAATGTATGAGAAGCCATGTTGTTTTTCTATGTCTCACACAGATCTCTATAATCCTACATCTCTGTCGGTTTACAACCACGTTGATACAGATACAGTTAATACACCTCAATATAATGAGATGGGAGCTAATTATTTGAAATAATAGATTGAAATAATATTCATGTCTAATGGCTTGCTCATTGACATATGAAAAACAACGTGGGTAAGATCAGTGAAACTAAGCAGTAAAGAACCAAATGGAAGGCACAAGCCACAGCTGTACACCGTTTATTTTTAACACGATGTCACAGGACCACCTCCCTTTCTGGCCTTTTGCTTTGAAAACGTGCTATCCACATAGCTAATTTGCCTATTCACTCGCCCCTTTCCACTTCATTCTCATGACGACAAGTTAACAGCTTCCCATCCCAATTGCATGTAAACACCAAGAGAAATAGGGACATTTAGACTTTAACAAATAGTCTCGAGTAAGGTTAAAACACACATGTAAACTTTCCCAATGTTTGTGGAGCCAACCACCATAATTGAGCTTCTACTATAAGTAAAAATGGCCTAATATGACCAGAATTCAGGCAAACAAATATTGACCGCCCTATTAAGGTAAGGTCTTATGTCATGTTTAATCTACTGATAAACAGTTGGTATAATTTGGTGGAAGTGTACATGCACAAGTTGGAAAGCCAATTGAGCTTAGTTCATGCTACTGTACCTAAATACCAGGTTAAAATAAATCTCAACGGGTCAAAAGTAGTTTTATTACTTACAAGTCAGAGCCCACAATTTAAGGGGATGAAGTTTAAAAATGTACAAGGAGGAGCAGATTTACCCAATTTGATAGGGATTACATTTGATCTAAGTGTACAAGTACAAGAAAAGATACATGAACAAGACTGCCTTGGCAAGGAAGACCTAGATTTCTGCTGAACTATAACTGCCTTAAACCTTTTGGGGTTTTTTTCCCTTCAGATTACCAGAGAATTTCACCCACGCACTGATTTTTTATTATTTTTTGTTAAATTAGCTAATTCTGCTGAGCAAGTATCACACAGGCATCTGTTTTACAAATAAAATGATTTTACTCTCAGAACAGAACATCTACATTGTGCACATGAGCCAAGACAAAGCCTTGGAGTAACCTTGTTTTTTCCCCTCACTTTTCTTCTTCAAAGTGAAGGATGTATGGCACCATTTTAGTTATTGTTGTTATGAACAAGAATATTTGAATACTTATTAAAATATTAATTTTGTGTTGAATCTATATTAAGTATTTTTATACCAGTATCATTTTAAAAAGATGGTGTAATAAGGTAGATATTTGCCTGCCTCACTTGAAATGCCAGGCATTTCAATTAAAAATACAGCCTTAAAAAATGATCATTGAATTATACCTGCTATACACGGTGACTTATAGATTGACTACTCTTGATTTACCTTAAACCTGACCATTACCTCATGAGACTTCATTCAGCTCGAATGAAGCTGCATGGGTCCCATGTCTACACAGAGGTCCTTGCTTGGTTGGTGATGGTGTATTAAAGTAATATTAGGGGGTGGGGTGTTATTTCATCCCTAGAGGCAATGCACTTAGACGGTAGAATGCTGCATGGATGGAAAAGACATGCACAAGCATGTATATACCCTCCTGTAGTGAGAGCTTGGTAGTTGTTGATTCCATGAATCATTAACCCTGATGGGAAAAAAAGGCTTATTTTCAATGAGAGAGGTTCACCAGGCAAATCCCCAAGCCATGCAGTAAGTGTTTCACTGAGCTTCCAATGCAGACGTGTTACTTGTAATATCAATTGGTTTTGATTTGGTCTTTTTGGATGTCAGCATAATCCTCATCCTCACTGTCAGCACGTGTGGTCAAACTCCTTCCCTTCATTAGGAGTGTGGGCTAGGTAATGTGTACATAAATACTCCGGCTTTCTATGCTCTCATATGAAGCTGCCTTTGGGGTACAATTTGTCCTATCATTTTAATGAGTAATGCAATATGATATATCAAAGACAATGGTATTTGCATTAATGTAGTGGAAATTTGTAACCATAAAGTGTAAGAAACTAAACTGTGATTCTCATTAGAAAATAAAATAATGGGATAGAGTGGGAGACAGTAAACTGTATCTTTTTTTTTCTTAAACTAAAAATAAACTTTAAAATATTAAAAACATTAGATTGAGGCAGGAAAAAACATACTGCATAACAGAGAATGAATCATCTGCCAGTACAGTTGTCTTTGTTTTACTGCCAGTATTTTCTCCAAAATTACTGAATGCATTGAATCAAAGGTGCAATAGGAAATACATTTGTTAGATTAGACCCATGTGGTTGTTTCCATTTAAACTAAACACAGGTGAGATTTTGATGGTCCATAAGCATGGTTCTCTCTCCACGCTTCATCAAAAAAAAAAAAAAGCACATTTATCATTTTCAACATGTAAAAAATTATAACAATAATAAAATGTGCACGCCAGTCCATTAATGGCCTAGCATCGTGGTATCACGTTAAGGCTCCCATTTAGATATGCAAATTATGCTGAGTCACTAGCTTTTTGTGGTCAGCACTGGGCTAACGTGGGCGGTTATGCACACTCACAAATATATTTACATATTGACATACAGTGGGAAGAACAAGTATTTGATACACTGCCGATTTTGCAGGTTTTCCCACTTACAAAGCATGTAGAGGTCTGTAATTTTTATC
>JAOYSI010002398.1:0-16084 GCA_025775065.1 Hiodon alosoides
GCCTTATTGGCAGCCAATGTAATGAAGCCAACACGGGTGTGATATGATCATATTTCTTACGTCTAGTAAGGATCCTACTTGTGTGATGTATATGATGATTAGATTAAAGCCCTTCAGTTATGCTTCTGTTTATAGGTAGCTTTAGGGACACGGTAAGACGAATCATGGCTATTGCTTTACTGTTGCAGATCTTCTACGACCTGGTCAGACAGATCAATAGGAAAACGCCAGTGGAAAAGAAGAAGGCAAAAAAGAAATCCAACTGCGTGCTGCTCTAAGTCCCTTGCCTGCATCAGCTCTGAGCCAGGTGTGTGTCCAAGAGGTGCCCAATTCCTGTTTACTGTCATACTGTGCATGGTGGGGTTGAAGAGTTGCTGACAAATGGCTTGTTTAGCTTTTCTGCTTTAGCTCAGTTTGGTAGCGCTTTGGTTTATCTTTTCCTCAGTTGAGTGACTTACGAACTTTTGTGTCGGTATTTAAAAATGTATTTATCTTTAATCAGTTTTTTTATTTTAATTGGGTTGGTTTCTCTTAGATTTGACCTCAGTTTTAAGCTAGGTTTCTTTCCTTCACAGAGAGGAAGTGCTCTACCTGCTGGTCGCCAAATACATTTGTTTCCAGTCGCGTTCTGTGAGCTTCTTTATGTTTCAGGGTTTAAAAAAAAAAAAAAAAAAAAAGAGCATGGAAAAAGAGACACTATCTTTAAATCCAGTTTTCTTTGTATACAGCTCTCAACAGAGCTTCTGAGGCCTTTCCATGAACCCCTGTAGAGGAAAGTAGGACACATTCATAACTTCAAGGTGGGAGCAATTTTGCAGTCACGCTGCATCATTTCCACACAGCTGTGTTAATCAGCTATAAACATGCCAGACCCTTCCCCCAGCGCGCAGGTTGTCTTTTTTCCTTTGTAAGTCTAGAAGCATGGCCGTTTTATTCCGGGATAGAAAACAAAGGAGCATTGCAAGGGGGACCTTGTAGCTTGAGGCTGCATTGGCTTGTTCCAGCATCACTCTGCTCTGCGCTGATGTGGGGCGCTAGGCTGTTGCTAATAGGATTAAGGCCCTCTGTGGATAAGCTGGCGAGACGAGCACCCCAAACGGTAGAACCAGAGCCAGAGCCAGAGCCAGAGCCAGCCCACTCCCACACCAAGCTGTCACAGCACAGCCCTCCACTGGGCAGCAGGCAGTCTGCAGGAGAGATCTGAGCAGCTTTATTAAATCTGCTTTGTGTCCAGCAGAGGGCAGCACTGCTCCCATGGTATCATTCATAACAATGAATGATAACATACTTTTTAGCTTTGACTTTAAGCTAGATTTAAATATTAAATAACCTACTTGCTGAACATTCTAGATTTTGTTCTCGTTTAGATCTGTTAATGACGAAACCTGTCCACTGCTTTCACAGGGAGAGTGTCTGTCTGAACATTTTGTAAGATGAATAAATTAATTTTAGGTAATTTTCTTTTAATCAGATAATGTCCCAATATTTTAAAATGTGCTTCCTTCCCCCTTCTCATAGTGGTTCTTATTTCATTGTGTGTCATTTTGACTCTCAATTGCCTATTGTTATTTTCCTCCTATTAAGCACCTGTCTGGGCCTTGAAGTGTTACTGTGCGTGCTGTGAGGTGTGTAAAACACCTGGTCCCGATCTGTTCCTCTCTGCATTTTTGGCGAGAGCCAGGCAGAATACCCCAGTCGTAACAATTTCTCTAACATTTCTGTAACATTTCTCTCTCTCTGCAGAATGCTATAATGAAGAACTGTTGCCCAACTGTTGTGCCAGCATTCCGACCCCAATCAACGGTAAATTAAAACAAATAAACAGGTCAAGAAGTGACAGAGACTTCCAGTTTGCTACTAACTACCAAGACGGAAACAAGAGAAGACTCGACATATCTCACACACGCTCTTCTCTGCTTTTGTACCGATCAACCTGAAGAATTATCTGGATTTTTTTTTCCCTCTTATGTTCCACTGAAAAAAACAACGTGAACTTGAGCCTCTGAAACTAACCTCTCCAGGATTTTTTTTTTTTGGTACATTTTTGGGGGTTTTTTGGGGTGGGAGGGGGGGTTGTGGAAAACGAGACTATGGTGCTGTTCATTTTTGCAGTGGGTTTTTCGAAGACATGGGGAAATTGGTTGTTACAATACCTAAACCATTAAAAAGCATGGACGTGTCAAGTTAATACATGTTGCAAGTAAAGCAAAGTTAATGTTCACAGCCATACACCCTTCTCCACACTAATGGGATTGAGTTCACATCTATTTTTGTTTTCCTAAATCCATGGATGTCCTTTCAGCTAATAACATCTTTCAGAATTAATTTTATTTCATCTGAATTCCGAGGGCTTTCATATTTCCTATAATATATTCTAATTTTTTTTTTTTTTTTGCATAAGAATGCTATGGAGAAATGGGTCTTTTATAGAAGAAATGGGGAAAAAAATTGATTTATATGTGTCTTGATGCTGAAATATATTATACTAAACCAACTCTAATATTGCTTCTTGTGTTTTCATGTCAAAAGATAATTTTCAAGATTTTATGAATAATTAAATTTTAGTACATTTTCATTATTTTGGTCATTGTATTTTGTTTTGTTCATCGTGTTCTGGCCCATCTTGGAACGTGTTCTGAACTCTTTCTTCCCTGATTGCCTCATATGAGAGAATAAAACGAAAGATGGAGATTTATGACACTGGCTTAGCTGTATTCCCCATTCCTGGCACTTATTTTCATGCATCAGTTTACACATAGTTATTTTATTTTCCTCAGTTTTGCTGAGGAGTTCTTGATTGAAAGAGAACTCAGTTTGGACCGAACCATTTGACTTTTGCATATTGTGTAAAGGTTAAGTGCAGAATAGCAAGAATGCCTTACTTAGATTAATTTGCATGGAAAACTTTTCAAAAAGGTTTTCAACCATGTATATATAATTTTATGATTCACTCAAATGAGGCAGTGAGCTTTACATCTTTATAAAATTTTAGCTATTTATTATAGTATTTTAGATGCGAATATGAATTTTATAGAGAACACCTGAAATTGGTGCCAACCGATGGTTTGGACCCTAAGGTGAATAGACGAATTCAAGCCGTAGATGAAGGGGAAATGGTCTATAAAACCACAAGTTGATAGAGTGGTGTTAGCCACTTCAGTTTGGGATGCTATCGTTCAATTATTTTTGGAATTTGTTGTTCTCTTCTGATTTTATGGGATGTGTTTTTACTCAGTTTTTTTACTCAGCCATTTACGCAGTTATTACTGCTTTATAACTTTTTCATGTTCTGTGTTTTTAGCAAAACAATTACTGAGTGTTTATTTCCATTTTGATGAGTTTTCAATTTTGACCACATGGTGGCAGTGTCTGCCTTCTGATTTTGACCTGGACGATCCGTTAGGCACTATGTGTGTGGGTTTTCAGCAGTCTCTGAATGAAATGGATGTTGTGAATGTGGGGATTTTCTGATTTAAAGGATGTGACAGCCTCCCACTGTTGAACTGCAGCCTCTGTTTGAGTAAGAGCGTTATACAACCTGGCATCAACATAACTAATTTGGGCATTAGGCTGCAGGAGACAAATGACAACAATCAAAATCGACTGCGATTCTGGCACAAGAAGATCAAGTTGTTTTTACTAATTAATCTCCTTGTAGCTCTAGTGGCAAAGCGCTTTTCCTAAAACAAGGCTCTCTAGATCAGATGATTCAATAACAAATAGGTTTGTTTTTTAATATGAATTTTGTTACATATTCTAAAAGCAGTTTTTATTCTAAAAAAACTTTTATACTGTAATTAATCCTCCCCTCCATTTAATACCATTGTACATTATTACCGTATACATAGGTGACAATCAATTGGCATAAGATATGTAAGATATTAAGATATAAGTTAATATGGCTAGATGAGTATGGCTTGATAATTTGAAGATTTTCAGAATGACTTTAATGGTTGGAATGAGTGTGTGTTCTGTGAAGACCAGGGTTTGACCCTTGTGCGAATAAGAGCCGAATCCTGTACGGTGGTGCTATGGGTGTTTCTCCTGCTTAGTGAGACCAGGCGATTGTTGGAACACAGGCACTCCAGCGGCAGGGGGGTCAAGTGAATATTCTTGGGAGAAAAGGGTTTTAATGTGTTATGAGGAATGACACAAAATGCCTTGGGTAAAAAATTCATGGGTAAATATTTAATTCATGTCCAGGCAGCAAGTTTGAGAACAAATATGTGAGAATACTTTTTTAATACTGTCCTCCAGAATGGGCTGTCCACTGGTTTGGGGGCCGTTGGAATAAAGGGGTCAGAGACAGGCATGATGTTGGAGCCAAGAAATCAGGAATTGAGACGTCATGTAGGATCAATAATAAGAGGCCCCGGGTGCGGATGGGCTTCAGATACGATTGCAATATGATCCTTGTGAACTCATCTGGGGGCAGACAGCATTTATCAAACGGCGGAGCACTGTACTGAGCGAGTGAGGATGCAGAGAGATGTGCTAAGGTTTGGTTCTCGTTATGGAAATGATCACTTGTTTCCGAGTCAGAACCTCAAAGGTTTCAGGGATCTTGAATAAACTGCTCCCGGACACCTTGAGCACTGCAGAGTCCAGGGAAAAAGGCCTCCTGTGTGGCTCACTCAGTAAAAAGGCACTTGCCCGAGCGCAGGCTGAGCCCTGTTGGCTGGAGTGCACCCGTTCGAATCCAGCTCATGTCATTAGCTGACTGTGTCCAAAATTGAGCAAAATTGACTGAGAGCCACCTGGGGTGAGGTGGTTTTAAATCAGCCGGGCTTCTCTCAATTCATCGCTCAGGAGCATCTTCTTCTGATTTTCTCAACACATTTGAGCTGGTCCCTCTACAATTGGCATTGGACCTCTCCTGTGGGCTATATAACCTCCTACAGAGAGAAAAAGAGACAAATGGGTGACAACGGTTTAAGACTAGTTGTACTTCCTCACCCTCCTCGTGTTGTGGCAGGAGTCTAGCATTGGCACAGTCTGTGATTCCAAATTTGTTTGTTAGTTTTTTATTGCTATTATTTTTTATTATTACTTGATTGTGAGTTCTCGTGTCTGGCTGCTGAGTCTCTAGCACGCTCTCTTCTCGTGTCAGACCTAGTCATTCTGTACCTGCGTCAAATGATGCAATTAGCAGCATTCCAAGTCCCAAGCTTCAAACCATCCACAAAGCCGATAATTGCCCCCTCTCTTGCGGTCTTGATTGCCTTTTTTAAAAGCCCCTAATTGACTGGTGGCTTCCCTGCCTCTCCAGGGCAAGCCACTGGCTTCTTCCCTGCCTCTTCCGAGTGGGCTGCAACCATTTCATTCTGGGCCCTCTCTGATAAATTAAAGCAGCGCGTGAAGAGCGTTCCGCTTTACTGCCGCGACAGGGAGTGACACAGCTGCCCCTCTCCGTTTTCCCCCCATTAACACAGTGGTCCCGATACATGATTGAAGACGAGTGTTTGCTGGTAAACGTGGACATGCCTGGGTGGGAAGCCATCTGCACAGGCCGATTCTGCAGCAGTCCAGAACACTGACTCACTTTCCCGTCACTCTATGTGTGGCTGTTGACTTTTTAAAGCTTTACACTCCCAGTGTTATCCCTCAGAATGGTATCCCTTGTTTTAATATAACAGCTAAAATACAGACTGGGCTCTGTAACATAAGCTGCATTAAACCCACAGAACAGTGTGTGTACCAAGCGCATATTGTTTCTAAGTGCCTTTTCAACACACCCCGAACATTACTAATATGTTCAGCTTATATTAAGGGGTGCAATTTCTTGGCAAATGTGAAAGGCAGGTGGCTGTGTGCAAAGCAAAATGCAACTGCTCTGTGGGTCCCACCGATTACTGGCGGGGATTCTGTGATTTAAGACTGGCGCACTGCCGCCGCTAAGAGTGCCCAGACAAATAACTGACCCTGTCAGGAGAGACACTGCACTTGTGGAGAGAAATAGACATCTACTCTGGGAGATTTTTCATGTCGTCTGATTGGACCCTTCTGATGAAATGGAGAGAGCCCGGCACCAGAAACTCTGATCCCATACGTGTGGAGACGCACTTAGACACAAGATTTTGCTAGTGACACACTCTGATTATGTTTTAGGTCAGTTGAATTCACAGGAGTTCAAAGTAGGGGAAAATGACCCTAACTAACACTAACCTAAACATGTTATGTCCCTTGGAGGCAGAAGACGTACAAAGTAGATAACCCCAAAGTAGGTGTAGATGCAGCCCCTCAAAAAAACGTCTTCATTATGATAGGTAGTCATGTCTGGTAATGTTATTAATGGCTAACAAACTCCAACGAAGGTTCTGAAACGGTACTGGAAATCAAAAAACTCTGACTATGGAACAGGGTGGACGTTTGGGCCATTGAGAAAATTTTTTGGGGGGGAGCAGAAGTAATTAAAAACGAACGATATGTGATACATATTTCCCCCAGCCCAGTACAAAAGAAGCAATATTTCTTCAGTAACAGTAGCCCAAGTCGATAAACTGATTAGAGAGTACACAAACGTCATGCTGTGAGCTCCTGCGCCTAATGCATTTTCTGAAGTGTGGGTGAATTTGATCCTGGCAGTGAGGAGATATTGACAGCTGGAAGTACAGGATTAGAGGAGCCGACAGGGAACTTTCCATTATTTCCTGCTGATGACTGAATCCATTCCATTGGGACATATGGGCTGAGTGCTTCTTCATCACATTAAAGCCCCTCCAGACCAATGTGTGGTGTGTCCCCATCCTCAAAAATACAGATACTCTTCTGTTCTTTTGTTCACTGATATTTACAATATTTTCTTCTGTTGCCGTTTTTCAGAATTAGAAATTTACAGCTACAGATTAATATGTAGCTTGTAGCGGTATATAATTTTTTTAGTGGTTGTGCGGATTCTGGAATAAATTCACCATTACGGTAAAGTTATGTGTGAAGGCTGTTGTCTAAATTTGGAGTAAAACGAGAGAGAAGGATCCTCGGCCACTTTCACTGAAAGTATAACCTCCAGTCATATCCAACTCTGTGGATCGTTATAATGCCTAATTGGTATAGCCAGTACCCTCATTTTATATATAAGCATGCTGCCTTTGTTGGATTCATGAAGGTATAATGTGTGCCGTTGTCAGGGGTGAGCAACATTATCACCCCTAAACCCCCAATAGGCTGCTAGGTCTCTGCTACATTTAAAGTGTTTAAAACCCACCACTTACCACAAAATTCTCCCATTCTGCTGTCCTCGGCCAAACCTTAACTCAATTGTAGGAGAACCCGTTAACTGCGGCAGTTAGCCGAAAATTTATAAAATTTGCAACTCAGGAAAAAAATGTCCATCAAGCTGCTATAAAATGTGAAGAGAGGATGCTCTTGATCAGATTCCCCAGTGTTTAGTGCGATGCTATTACTGTGCACATCCTGCTTAGTCTGCTGGACTGTTTTTACTGTCCCAGGGGGTTCTCAGATCAAGCAATGTGCAATGATAGTAATTAAATGTGGCGCATAAGGAAGTCAAGCATGAATTATTAATAAACAACATTCCTGATTTTTCCATTTCAGTTGATAGCGAGATTTACACCATTATGGTTGTGGGAAAAAATGGGGTCCGTTTCAGTGGGGCAAGAAAGGAACAAAGAGTGCCCACATGTTCAGTCATCCTTTGGTCTTCGTTAGAACCAAATTAAAGTTCACAACTGGCTCCGGGAGGAGACGATAGACACGAATGAAATAAGTCTCTCAATTTTTTAATATACATATATATTTAGATTTAAATTCAGTTTTGAAAATTCTTGAATGTGGCGAGACCTAGGCCTGGCATCATTTCTCATTTCTCTCGTGTCTCTCGTTTCCGCTGTTCTAATGTCAAGCACCCCAGACCAAACAGGCGGAGTACTGTTCCCCCTGGCTTATTCTCCTACTGGGGAGTTTCCGTTTTACTGTTGCTGTTACTGACTGATCTATCCATAAGTGGTTTCCTGGTACTTGGTTGGTTAGGAACAACCACACATTGTCCTCATTGTTAGAAAGTACAGCTCTTGCCCATTTGACAAGGCAATTGTGGATTGGTCAAGTGGGGTCGCAATTTGATGAACTCATAACTTAAAAGGATAATTCAATTGTTCCGTTAATTGATCCATGCGAAGGGTACGAGGATCTAAGTCCCCCTCTGAATTTCTATGCTTCATCCGCAATCAGTCGGTTAGCCTGCTGTGAAATGTGTCTGTTTATTTACAGGATTGTTTCATCCCCTCACACCTTGGAGCACAGAAGACATATAGAGTCCAAGGCCTGCACCACAATAAATTAGGAGGCAATCTGTCTAGCTGTGTTGTTGCCGTCGGTGACAGATGAACACTGCAGAAGGTTGCACGTAAAATCATATTGCTTTGGTTACTATGCCAGTCGTTCGGCCCACTTCCGTTTCTGTGTAATACTAGTCAGCCGAGAGAACCAGATCTTTAAACTGTTAAAATGAATGGCGGTGTCTTGCCTTCTTGTTTGGGGAATGTTCCACATTACCAGCTGCTCACGTCTGATTGTTGCCCCCGGGGTGACTCCTGGGCCTTCCTAACAACGGACCTCGTCCCTAAGTTGTCTGACCTTTTCGTGATTGATAGGAAAAATGGGGAGAAGTGGAGCAATTTGCTTAACGTTCCTGCAACACATCCTGAACTTCCTGAGTTTGACGTTGACTGGCGAGGGGGGGGTAGCATTGATGTAACCATCAGCTGTGGCCAGCTCCTGACCTCCTGATGTACATTTTGGTATAGATATGAAAGCTATCCCCGTCCTTTCAACATCTTCAAAGAAAACCAAAGCCTCATTTGTATTCAATGCCTTGTGTAGGAAAATGCATGTAAGTGTCGGTCTGTGGGTTTGAGGGGGTGCAGTTGAGTAAAGGAGTAAAGGTTTGAAGTTTCAGCTTTTTGCTAAGTTACAATTTTCCAGCTGTAACGATTGGAATTCCAGGAATTCTCACGCCGGTCATGGTGGAAATTAGACAGGAGAGGGTAACCCTGGAGAAAAAAAGCAGATACAGGGACGATACAACGTTGAGAAATTGAAGAATAGAAAATATTTGGTAAGTTGAAACTGAAATAGCTGTCAGTTTGAAGTGTAGACTGCACAAGTTGATGAACCTGTAAACTATAAAGCAGACAACGGATACCATCCTCACAGTCATTGTGTTGTCCCCATAGAGCAGTCTTCACACAATCGTTTTTGTTTCTGAATGTGAGGCCAGGTGTAGGTATGAAGTGGCTTTAATCTCACCATTGATGATGCTGCATCTCAGATCAGGTGATCACACCTGATATCCGGGACCTCATCCATAGCACTCCAATTTGTCAGACCACACTGGTGAAACTGCTCTGTCCAACGTACGCTGTCCCCTTTATTTTCCATTTCACTCAAATAGACAAATATCCTGCACTGATCTAGGTCCACTGTTCCATAACTGGTACTGTTGTGTAAAAAAAAACTGGGGTCAATCTATTCTTTTCTCCTCATCAGTATTAAACCTTTCTTTCAAACTCAGCTACTGATTGTGATTGCATCTGCACTATTTTCCATCCTCTTGTAGAAGCTAAATTCCTTCTGCCTCAAATTACCACGTAAGATACTTTGGATGAAAATGTCTACTGAGGGAGTAAATGGGAATTTTCCTCCTTCTTAATTAGAGTTGATTTGGCGAGTCATTTAAGGAAATGTTCCAATATATTTTTATGGTGCAAAGGTCATTGCTTTATCAAAACTACATGAACAGTGAAGGTTTATAAATTACCATATAAGGCAAATGGCTGACCATTTACATTTAATTTAAACACTATGAAATATAATATATATATATACGTTACCAGTTCTGGTCATAACAAATTATTTTAATTTTATTTAATCTAAAGATGGTTTACAAGACTAATGCCTTGTCCACTTGAACAGTTACATTTTAAAACAAAGGCGATTAAAGTTATACTAAAAAGTGGCTGACCACAGAACCCAATGCTGCCCAACGCGTGGAATGTGAGATCCACTAATTGCATGTTTTCTGAGGAAAGTTTTTCAGCTGTGGCTGACCTGTGTAACACTTCCATTAGGTTGACCTGTGTGGACGCATGGGAGTGTAGATCTGGTAGGCTTCTATACTTTGAGATGCTTGTCATATTCAGGCTATCTCTCCGATGGCATCTTGTTTATGATCACAGCAGGCAGAGGTCACCTCCCCCGGCTCCCCCAGACAGGGTCACAAAGTACCCAAGATTTTTCCAGTTTCTGAGAAAAACTCATATTATTGTGAGATCGCTGCTTTCCGTGTGCAAGGTCCACTTTACTTCTGCCCGAGTCTAGTTTACAGGCCTTTTCTGTCAAGGCCAGGGTAAACAGAACTCCGGAGTCCTTCACAAACAACTCCGTCTAGAGGCAAACGTGCCATTTGACAAGGAGTGCCTTCAAAGGGAGGTGTAAAGAAAGTGTCCTTTGAGAAGAGGGTTTGAGGGGAGACAGTCAGGGCATTGATGCGGCTCCTCTCTGAGCCCGGGGTTGCGATGATGCTGTAGGCTGCAGCTGCAATAGAGAAGAGACCCTGTTTCGGGCGGTGTTTGCACCGAGGCTGGACACTGCCATGCAGGGTAAGACCGTGCTCCACATGATGGGGAATCAGGGATAATAATAGGGCCATTTATACTGACTTAGAACAATAGACCCATTAGGAAATCCAAAGGTTGTGAAAGCATAGACTAGGAGCTTTCTTTCTTCATGTCTATGGCTAATTTTCTTTTCTCAAAAGCTGAATCGTTCGTAATGATTACATAGGAGCTGAGAGCTGTTTAAGGTCTGGCTGACACTGAATTAAGCAGAATGGATGGTAGCAGTCCTAAAAATGTTGTCCAGCCGCAGAGACGAGAGTGGTGGTGTTACTGTCTTCCCCCAGAATGGATTCCCTAAAAAGGGGAGATCCTCTTCAGCTGCTGTGCCTGCACACCCCAGCTGCGAACTATCTTTGGCTGTCACATTCGGCAGGTGGACCTATTCAAATAGAAACGATCAAACATTTAATCCATGCTTCGCTTTTGATCAGCATGCAATTTTAGTTATAAGGCACAAAAAGGCCAAAACCCAATGAATGCATTGTCTCAAATTATATCAAAGGTACTGGTGAAGAATTTTTTGTCCCCACGACGTGTATGACTTAAATCAGTATAACTTAAAAACATAACTTAAATACAAGTTGGCTGATCCTCAATAAAAAAATTAATTGACATTCTATATGATATGTGAAATCAGTTTGTAAGACAGGAATCGATCAAATACAGTTACCCAATAAGCATTAGTTCTGCTGCCTGAATCATGAACAAATGCCCTAATGACCTACATGCCTCATGGTTTCACAGTTCCACAGTCTAAATCTGGAAATGCTCCTTGTATGTAATATGCTATAAATGATTCTGTATTAAAATAAAAAAAAGAATGGAAATTGTCATTTAATAGCCTGCCGGTCTTTGTGTCTACCCGGCCGCGTAGAATCTAAATGAACATTTAAAAGTAAATGCATTTGCTTGCTGTCACGGCAACTTTAGACGTTTGTATAAAGAGGAAAAAGGAACTCGTTGCTCAAAGTTGTAAATAGCCAGCTTTCAAATTTTTATGACTACCTACATTTTGAACTTTCTGGGTCAGGGGAATGCATACCTTTAGAAGTAGTAACTAGGGAAAGCAAAATAACGGCCATTAGTTCTCCGTGGGCCTCCTGCAATAAGAGCGATGCTCGCTGGTGAAAAATAAAACATGGGTTTTGTGTGCATCACTGAACTCTGCAGAGACGCTTTTTGTCTGTCTATAACGAATGAACAACAGGGCCTTTGCCTACAGAGCGAAGTATTAACTTATGGTTCATTGGTGTCCGAGTTGAGGATTCAGTTTCAGTATTGGTTCCTCTCATTGAATATATGTTTGATGTTTGCCCAAATCAGTCCCAGATGATAATTAACAGTCTGGTTGGATGGCTGATGGCTGATGAGCCATAATTACAGATAACATTTTTATGGTTTATAACTAGGTATATATGGACAGATTTACACATACTTGTAAAATGTAATTTTGGTGCATCCCAAATACACGACTGTGAATATCTTATCTCAATCATTTTATACATTGCAACTGATTTTCTGTGTTATACAAGTGGCTTGCCAAATAAGACTGGTTGACGCACATTTATAACAATGCATCAGGTTTCCATTGCCCACTGGTTTCACATTAGTTTGGTTTGAGTTTCGAAAACATTTTTTGTCTCTAGTAACCAAGTTAACACTTTGATCAAAAATACTCAACCGTCACAGTTGCTCTGGTGCAATGTAGACCTAGGGCTAAAAGGGGTTAATATGGGATTCCAGGTCTGAGATATTTCTGGGAGAGCGTGGCAGTTTTAATCTGTCGCCAGACACTGATGAACAGTGACTGTCAGTTCATTACTGCTGCCCCTGACTTTTGCCGCACTCATCTGGTCCTGCCGCTGGGGGGACCAGCGGATGCCTTGCTTTGTCCACACTGTGCCCTGCTATGAGGCAGAATCATTTGGATGTAACCTGGGGCTGGAGCTCAGTGTGGCCTGAATGTTCTGATGATGACCTCTGACCGCTGCTTTGCTCATGCCACCTTGTGGCCCCCCTGTGTCGCCTGGCAGCTGGAGCTGTGTTTGGGCGAAAAGGTCAGCAGGTGGCTGAGGTTGGCATATACCGTTTTACCCTTTACCAATGGAAGTGAAGCGGATGTCAGTTCCCGGACAACTGCAGCACAGCCAGAGCTTTAGGGTTCCATGGAGGCTAGAGTTTCTGGAGTCTTTCAGCAGACACAAAGGCTCTGGATAAAAAAATAGCAGCACTTTCCCCTCCGTGCAGACTGTTTTCCTCCTAGAGTTAGAGGGGTACATTTCGTACCACAATCAAAGGGAGAAAAGAAGGACTGGGTGGGGTGAAAGAAAAAGAGTAGCAATAATTACCCGTCTGAATTCTTCAGAGATGAACTTCAATGGCAATGAGGGCCCGCCTTCAGGAAAGCCAGACAAAAGAGGAAACGGGGGTGCTGCTCAGTGCTGCCTATGGTGAAACATGCACTTTCAGAGTGAGTCTGAGCCAGTCATTTACATCTCATTTGCATTTTTTAATTAACACTGAAATGAAACTGTACAGAAGGCTGGTGCTTAGGGGGACCAAGGGGTGATGGGGGTTGGGGAACAACGAGTTGGATGCCCCTTCAGTGCGTTCATCACAGTTTAATGCTAAGCTGAGTCGTTAAAATATTCCACAATGTTGTGGATTTTATGTTAACTGCTGGATTCATCTGGGAGCCTCCCCTGGTGCTCAACGTGAGCATGGAAGTCATTCTCAGTGGCTGTGTAAATTCTCAGGCAAAAAATGATTCGATGCCTCAATGATTCAAAGCGAATCATGACAATGTTGCATTTTCATTGTCGCTCTTCTGCCTCTTGGTACAGGCACATGCCTGTTGTCAGCCATGGTCAAGCTCTGCAGCATCAAGACTGAGACCTTTTGGCTGTTCTTCTACCAAATGAGTTAGGTAACCATTCTTAGTTTTTATCACCTGACATTGCCTAGCTGAGTGACTGTGTGGCTGCAGTCGTTTGTCGTGTTCTGGTACGCAAAAGATGTCAAGCACCAATTGCCATCTCCACCTTGTCGGCTGAACTGAAAAACATGGTTTCTTTTTTCCTCTCTATAAAAAGCCTCCAGAGATGCTCTGTTGTCTTGGTTCCTGTACTGTTTTGCGTCTCAGCGAGGATGCACCGAACTGGAAGTGATTCTCCCAGCTGCGTGCACCACCCTGCGACCCTCAGGACAAATGCGGCACACGACGAGATAGGAATTGTCATTCCTAAGATCCAAGGGCACGAGTTCCTGTGTTTATAAATGTTACAGACTGAACCTGGTGATGTTGCAAACCGAGCCCTCTGCCAGATCCTAGCCAGGAAGCAGTGGGCCCTGTGTCGCCTCCTGAAATATCAGTTAATTAAGGAGACGCGATTCGTTGAGTGCTACATGCTGTTGCCAGTGCCGATTAATTCCTCTATAAGTGGTACATGTAGCAAATGTGGAGTCTGCAGGGACCCCAGAGATCAGGGAGGGCTGTGCCCCCTTGAAGACCAGAGTACGTCAGCTCCACTATTATTATTAACCTTCTGGTGCTTTGCAGTAGAGTAGTATTTTCAAATACCGATACCACCAGGCGCAATTGAAAACCTCAACTGAGGTGAGACTACCCATCAAGTGAATGCAGGGACCTGCTCTGTTAGCTGTTCTGTACTGGTTGAGTACAGAATTCATCAAATATTGCTTTGTCAAAGAATGCTGCCGGTTTGTATCCAGAGTGACTTTTTGTTTGTGATTGAGTCACTATCAGGGATTTTAAAACACATAATAACGGTGAAGCAATTACCAAGAATACACACACCAACATTTATCTTTCTATTTAATTTCTAATGATTTAATATGCAAAACACATGCATTTTTAAAGCACAGTGGCTTTATTTTTCCAGGCAAACTTAGGTCTTATTAAGATAATTACTACAGTAATCGAACGGAACAATCTCCTCCCTCCCTTTGACTTCCTGTCCTAGGAGCTTCATTTGGCAGTATGTCAAGATGTATGTAAGCAAATAGGAAAACGCAAAAGTGTCATCCGTGCAGTATAAAAGAGGAGGCAGCTGAGAGCTGAGCGGAAGCACAAAGAAAAGGCTAATTGGTATAAGAGGTCCGGGGGAAAGTAATCGCCAACCCCATTGACCTGTATTTCCTTCTGCTTGATAGACAAGAGTGAGAGCTCATTCTCAAGGGTTGTGTATTAATCTGTGTTAATGATGGGCAGGCGAGTGTTGCCAATGGGCTGGGGCACTTTTGTTTGATAAACAGGAAGCTGTCTCGGGGGATGTGTGATGGCAAACAGCCAGCGTAGAGTTGTCGGATACCCCGCACAGATAACGCTAAACACGAAGCTCACTCATTCTGCTTGGGGTGGTATTGCCGGAAAATGCATTCGTTTCTGCATTTCAGCCTAATAAGTGAAAATGGACCCATGTGGTTGGGTTAAAGCTAGTGCTATGTGTGCACAAATCGCTAATCCTTTGAATAATCTCTGCTCTATATTCTGTCAGAGGGAGAAAAATGTCTGTTTGTGATGAATAGAAATCTCTCTTACTATCTATCCAATACCATCTAAGACTTTTTTCACCATTCAAATTAGTTCAGTTTACTGTTCTTAGTTGAGATCTGGTGTTGACAGTGGCAGAGGTCCAGTCAAAGTGTTGACCAGTCAGAACAATAAACCAAGGAAATATACATTCCTGTTGTGATCTAGCGTTAAACTGAATGCAGTCTGACACATTAAAACCAACCAATATTGGTCATGTAAACCTGACTGACTGGCAATCATATCAAGGCCGTCAGCCCTCCCAGCTACACCATCACCCCCCCCCCCACCCCCCTCGACCATCCAGTCATTCCTCTTTAATTGAAACCACTGACTCAATAGGCCCATGGATCAATGTGCGACAGTACACCTCTGCCACTCCTAACATGTCAGCATGTTTAGCAATTCCACATAGAGCATTGGGAAGACATCCTTTCTGCTTGCATTTGCCATTTCATTTAGCATGGCTACGTGGTTGTGCATTGGATTTGAACTCCTTTTTCATTGCTGCAGTGAAGAAAAAAAGTTCTGGTGGAAAGAGCTGGTTAATTATTATTAAAACAGCATTTTATGGTCCCCGATTTGACTTTTTCAGCAATTGCCTTTGTCTACATGTCAGCTTGGGTTAATTTCAGATTTTTTGCATATCCAAACATGCTACAGCAAATTGAACTGTGCTTTTTATATATTACAGAGTTTGTGTGTGTGTGTGGGTAAGTGTGCATGTGCGTATTGAGCAAATTGTGGCTGTGGCTAAGCAGCTGGAGGGGGGGGGGGGGGGGGTTTAAAAAAATGAATGTTTGGCTGGGAAAAAGTACCAACCGTCAACCAACAGCACAGTCCACCACCCAACCAAGCACACACTAACCACAGCCAACCAACCCCCAACCCAGAA
>JAOYSI010002399.1:0-16082 GCA_025775065.1 Hiodon alosoides
GAACTATTCGCCGATATCCCACAGTTCCCCATTACGTCACCCCTGTAACATCGAACACACAAACTCTGAACATAACAAATGACACACAGTATTTGTTGAGACTGAGATGTAAATTCAGTTCTGTGATGATGTTTTTGTTGTTTTTAACAAAAAATCTATCTATCCTTTTGAGCATTCCTGTTGTTGAGCTTTGACTTGCGACCACTGTTCCTCTTTACTGATACAGTTTCCCTTTGTTTGTCTTGTGCCGTCATGGTTTTCGACAATATTGCTCATAAACAGTAAATTATTTTGCAGTTTCTGTGGCTGACACACCATCAATTCGGGCACCAACCATTTTACGTCTTTCAAAATCCGTTAGATCTCCCATGTTCTTATAGAATCTCACAAATTATTCTAATATGTATTTTATAGCAAAAACTGGTTGGCAGTTAGTATTAGTGGGCAATTATAGTCATCCTACACGTGAGCCCTCATAACGGCTATGTATTAACCGTTAACCTGCTCGGGTTTCGGTCAAAAATCCCTATATAGCCAGAGGGGGGCACTGCGGACCTTAAAAAGTTCTGCTTTAATATCCACTATAAAGTTATCCATGTCACCTCAGAATGTATGTCAAAAGAAAATGAAATGTCCAATAATAATGGCATAGATGATACATTAAGAATGAATTAGTTTAAATAATTTTAATTGTACACATAGATATGCATTATGGGAGAAAAGCCCAGGAAATCCATTCTACTTAATGAGTTCTGCAAGCACACAGTCGCTTCCTGTGACTCACACTGCACTGTGTGGACCGGGGCTTGTGGTTTTCTGTTGCCCACAGAAATATAACCACTATGTCTTCAGTACTGTCTTGCTGTAACTTGTACTGCTCATTCTCAAAACAAATATGAAGAAACAGTTAAAAAACAAAAAACTGTCATGTACTTCTATCTAAATTAAAATAAGGCTGTTAATTCAATTTGAAATAATGAGAATGAAATAATAAATCTTGGCATTCAAAGTGAATATGCTTTGCAAGAAATAAAAAAGTACAGTTCTTCTTGTAGCGTCCTTTTACAGATGAATGGAGTGAAAATAAAAATTCATTTTTATTTTTTTTATTTTAGTATTGTGTAAAAATAAAACAAGAAAAAATCTCTTTTGAGACATAAGGAGGAAACAAATTTTTAAAAGTTGGTGGAAAAAGGCTAATTCAAAAAGTAAATGAAACGTTTAAACAAGCTGTGGCATGTTTCTGGATTAGGCGGTCTGCTTTTGGATGAATCCTTAGACACCCTTTCCATGGCTGCATGGTAAATATAATTTAATTTATTTCTAGAAGCAGCTACCAGGGATAGTTAACACTAAGAACTCCAACTATTAAAGTCATATCACCCCTCGGACCAGTAAAATAAATTACTTTGATTTACAAAACTTCCCCTTTCATAATTATTTTAACTTTCAGAAACCTTTTCTTTTTAAATTCTGTGTGGAATTCATTCTTAAATATGGAGGATAATGTGATTGCTTAAAACACACAGTGGCCACATTGTTAGGTACAACTCTCCATTCCATTAAAAGTGACAGCATCACATGTTCAGACTATACTGTTTAAAGCCCGTAGGCAGGTACCTAGGGATTTTGTTTATGTGTACAGAGGGAGTATGAACGAGATAAAAGATTTAAGTGACTTTGAAGATGACATGGTATAATGAGTATGTTAGAAACAGCAACCCTGCTAGGGATTTCATGGAAGACAGTGTCACGGGTGGCCCACGACCCAACAGACATCCAGACAAAAGTGATTAGAAAAAGCTTGTTGATGAAAGAGGTCGATGGAGGCAGACATGACTTGTGCAGAGTAACAGACTGTCAAAATTAGTTAAACAGTTGAGTAACACAGTCGTGCCGAAAGAGGCATATCAGAACCTTAACCTTGTCACAGATGGGGTATGGCAGCCTACAACCTAACCACTCCTGTTCTTGTCCTGTCAGCAAGAAATAAGAAACTGCAGCTGCAATGGAACACAAACACTGGTCAATGGAGGATTGGAAAAGCATTGCCTGGTCTGATGAATCTTGGTTCCTGCTGTTTCATGCTGATGGGAGGACCAGGATATGGTGAAAACCGCAGTCCATGGATCCACCCCGCATTATGTCAACAATGCAGGCTGGTGGCGATGGTGTGATAGCGTGGGGTGAGTTTTCATGGCCCACATTGGGTCTCATTATGACATGGCTCAACGTTTTAATGCCACAGGACATCTGAACATCATTGCCAATCAGGTGCATCCTTTCATCTGCAAATAGGTTCTTTCAGCAGGACGATGCTCCATGTCACATGTCTAGGATTGTCCAGGAATGGTTCTGGGAACTTGACAGGGAATTCAGCTTGCTGTAGTGGTCTTTCCAGTCACCAGATCTCAATCCAATCGAGCATCTGTAGGATGTGATGGTGGCGAGATTCACCACTAGCCAGTTAGCAACAGCTATGGGAAGCCATGGAGTCAACATGGGCCAGTATCCCGTTGCACTCTTAGGACAACTTGAGTCTACGCCAAGATTAAATTTGTTCAGTGTACCTAATCCACTCACTGTGAATTTCTATTGATTAGTAAGGAAATAATGAGTTGCCTGCACATTTATATTAGTACTGCGAATCCCTACTCCCTGACTGAAAGTTGAAAAGTCAATATCTGCACAATATTGCATTACGCAATTTATGCAAAAATCAGATTGTAAAAGTGATTGCTATGATAGGGAGCTAACATGGAGCTCATTACCCAGCCTCATCTTTCAGCATTGCAGTGCTTCTATGGAAGTAGAGAGATGGCTACAGATCTGACTGACAGCATATTTATCTATGAACAGGTAAAAGCAGGAATATAATTAGTTCAAAAATATATAGCCACAATAGGTAGACTTGTTTTTTACTTACAGTCATTGACCCCTTTTTCATCTGTTCATGACTGTTACAAAACTCTCCAAATCATCTCTATCTGATCTAGCAATTTTTTTCAACTGTACCCTGTGCACTAGGTGAAGACACAGTAGGTTTAGCAGCAGGTGGTGTTGCTGGTAAAAAAAATCCCAGCACGGCTCCCTTTTTTTCCACGGTCAGGCTATTTATTGGCAGAGTACAAGCAAAGCATGTCTGTCAGCACATTCCTGGAGGGTCAAAGCCTATGATGAATACTCCCTACTCCCGAACCTAGAGTTTATTTCCCCAGCTTCCGTAGATTGCATCACTTGGCGGCCTTTGGCTTAATTCGCTCAACTCCTGTGGTCACACACCCTCCCCCGTTGTTGTGTACAATGCTTCCTCCACAGGCTCTTTGTGACCACAGCGGGAATTTCATGCCTGGTTAGCCTTGGGATTCTGGAAGTCATCCAGCTACTTTCCACAGCGGTGCCCAGACGCTCCCCTCCCTGCATCCCCAAGGTCAAAAATATCCCGTGGTTTTGGTTTAATCCCTCCGGATATGCCTTCCCATAAAACATGTGCAAGGCCGAGTGATTCCTGTGCCTGGTCAGTTTACTTATTGGGACAAAAGGATTCATTCACCAGCTTCCAAGTCATACAGGAGTGCCAGATTCACAATCAACGGTTCTTTCCTAGTTTGATTAATTCATTTAGTTCTTTTCATTTTTGAGACATTCAGGTTATTGGAGTGCTTTGGGTTGTAATTAAGGAGCTTTAGTTAAACAAACCACAGTTGCCTTTATGGTAAACATTGATAAAATTAGCTGATTTTCACATTTTTCTTAATTAAAAAATATTATGATTTGGTGATTATGAAATGTAACTTATTATTGAAATGTAACTGTAATTATGGTTGGGACTGAATCAAAACTTTGACAACCCACTATGCACATTTCATGAAATTGAATTTAATAGCTTTTTCTATCTTTTTTTTAGTATCTTTTTTCTCATACTTCAGAAAGAGAAAGCTATTAAATACAGTTATGTATAGTGCAGTGAGTGAAATCAAACTTTTGACTTCATTTGAAAGGGTAACCTTTTGAAAGGTTTCAATTTCAGTCTTGGTGTAATTTGTTCAAATTAATTTTACACTTTAATTTGGTTGTTAAACTGAATCTGAGCCAAGGTCTGAATACAATACAGGTTATTGTTCCAGCGGTTCTCAATCCATCTGCATATCATTTCATGGTGTTTCCAGATCATGCAAAAACTTTCAGAGCAGTTAACTATAAAAAGCATTGCACATGCTCTTATAACCCTTATTTAATTAAACGTCTGTAATGACTCAGCCTCTAAAGGAGAAGTAACATCGGGGTGGGGGTGGAAGGGTTGGGGCAAAATTTAGAACAAATTGGGAAATCCAATTAAACTACCATAAAATAAAATGACACATGGAGAGAGAAAAGCAAGACATTAAGGTTCTTGTCTCATGTAGTAAAATTCTAGAATGTGTAAAAACTACAGACTAACTTCAGCAGATGCAAAGAAAGTGTCTGGGTAAATAATAATGAAAAGGGAAAATCTAAGACAATGTAAGAAGCAATCCCAGTCATCCGAGAACCTAAACAAGGAAATTAAAAAATTGAACAAATAACACAACACCAGAGGAGGGCTAGAACAAAGTGAAGGAGTCCCACGGTGTATGAAACTCAGCTCTCTGTCACCGTATCTCCATCTCCTTGGTTTGGTCAGCAGTCACCACTGAGCACAGGAGGATCTGAAAGGTAAGGGGAGCGTACTCCTGACCTTTATTCTGGCACACTGACGCAGTTTAGACAAAGGACAACAAGTCAATTCATCTTCACATTGGCTCATTTCTTAAAACAGATTTCAGCCACCATTAAGAGGAATGCATTCCAGGGATAAATTACTCCTGCCTCCCACATCAAAGCCACCAACATTTTAGATCTGAAGTGTAGACTCCTTAACAAGGTTAAATATGTTTTTTTCTATTTATTTTACCCTAGAAGCCTAGTATCACAGGCATGTCCAGCCCCACTGTCTATGTAACATATTGGGTCACACTGGTGGTGGTCGAGTACATTACTGCCCCATTCTGGTCATTAGGTGCATCCACACGCAGTAATTTTATTGGAGAGGCCAGCACTGCAATCTGCTTAGCACCATGATTGCAGCATCTTAACCCAGCCAGCATGCATATGCCAGTCGTCACTTCTGATGTAAGTGTCATGGCGTGCTTTTGCTGGCCTGGAGGCAAAGGACGACCAGACCAGTTGTGTAATAGAAAGCTCCCTTTTGACAGACAAGACAGACTGAACTGAAACAGAAGGAGAGGGAGGAAAATGCATGGAAACATGATGGTGGGTGTGAAAAGCCAGGGCTCTTGATTACTGATTAGTGCAGTGGGTCATATCGTTCTCATTTTTAAGCAATTCATTAGCTGTAGTGGTCTCATTTTTAAACCGTTTACCCAGAAATTAACTGAATTTGCTCATGTTACGAGTAAAGATTTCGGAATCAGTAAGTTTTAAAAATGATTTTAATATGACTTATCGATATTTAAATGATAGTGACACAGACATGCCGGTAAAAAAGATTTTTATTTTTAACAAATGTTTTGCAAACAAAAAAGATGGACACACGTGTGGGAAAAGGAATGGTAAATGGAGAATGGGTAGTTTGGCCTGACTCCTCGTGGGGTGGACTAACGGTCAGAACACAGGGACTGAAAATGCTATGTATAGAGGACAGGGAAATGACATAGGGTTCATATTGTGAGATCAGCATATGTGTGGTTAAAGTGGTAAGTTAGAGACAGATTGCATGCAAGGAGTCAGGTTAAAGACTTAAAGACGCCCACGATAAAACCATAATGTATAATTTATCACATGTGTTGTTAGAGAAAAATACACTAACTATACTCAGATATGTAAACAGCTTTACTCATGGACTAGTGTCGTGAGATACTAAATTCTGCAGTACTCACTCAGGGAAGTGGATTTGCCTGACCATGTTGTAGGGGATGAAAGGGTTCCTTGTAAAGACTGCAGAGCTCAGGTGTTCTGAAACAAACGTGTCTCTGGCTCCTTGCCAGGGTTAAGAGGATTTCTTTTCTGCTTGGTCAGTGTGGTACGCAGGTCCAAGGAATAATTTGAAGAATTGTTGTCCAATTCAGGTTAAACAAAGAGATCCTAGTTGTCTTGTTTCCTGGAATTAAAGCTTTGTTGTAAAACTACCTTTAACTTTCCTGTCGGCTCCTTACAGAGGGAACTAGTTACTTGTAATTTTAAGTAAGGATGTAAATATTGTTCATAAAAGTACTGTTTAAGCCATTTAAATGATTAATGCCAACCATTAATTACTCCATGGTTATTTTTGAACCGTACAATATGACAGATCCATCAATCATTAAGTGCCATGTTTTGGTGACTAGATTTGTATATAGGTGGATGTACAGAAAGCCATAGTTTTATCAATTAAGCATGAAATTCAATTGAATGTCAGTTATAGAGAACTGTCAATTTAATCAAATTAATGTCAATTTAATCAAATACCTGACAGTGAGAATGAAACCATTTCAAACTAGAATGGGTAAAACTCCATACATAAAGAGAAGATTAGGCTTTTGCCTTACTTTTGCTTCAGTTCAATGGGCCTATTTGCATTTAATTTCCCTTAAGACCTGGTGTAGGCTGATACAGTCTCTGACATTTTGTCTTGCTCATCTAACAGCCAGGCAAGGCCTCCTATCTCCATACATCACTCAACCATAGAGAGGACCAAGCAATTAGCCCACTGCCAAGTTCACTGACAGCAGTGTATACCACGAAAGTCAGTCTTCCTCACAGGGATAATCCATTTGGCTTCTAACAACTTGACTGTGGGCGTCCTTTAGACTGCTCATATCACCACATTGGGCTGACAGTAGAGGAGAGAAGCGGGTGCTTTTCAGCTCTACTTGATCCTGAGATTTAGAAGATCAGATGTTTCAACGTCTTTGCCAAATTGCTTTGATATTTTGCACCAAGGTTTTGTACCATCACAACGTAATGTGTGATAAAATGACCACAATGCATCAACCAGACTATCCCTTAGATAGTATGTTTATAAAAATAATAATGTAACCTTTTGTAAGCTATAAATATAATGGAAATGGCTCTATAGTAGGGCTGTTACTAGCTGCAACAGGTCAGATTTGACTTCTTACTTAGTTCTACTTGTTTATTAAAATAAACAATATTACAGCAAATGTATTAACATGCAGGAATATCTTGAAGGGTTGGTCTCAAACTTTCAATTCATTTCTTTTTTGTTTGTTTGAATGAATCCTATTGACCGGCATTTTGTTTCTTAAATTTCAGTTTTTCACCTCATGTCTACCTGTCAAACACGACCAAATCCCAGGAATGCATGAAAGTGCTAAGGGTACCATGCTGCCCACAAAAGAAGGACCAGTGAGGGTATAAAGTTCAGAAGGGTTTTCGGAAATAGCGACAGTACCTGTAGTGTTCAGAAGTTCAATTCAAAACCTAGAATAAGTATATCAACAATCATAATCAGGCATGCTTCGGATAACTGTTGGCCAAATAAATTCTACTGGCCATAGCCCGAATTCAAATTTATACATAGAGTGTGTTGCAGGGGGAGACAGTACAGCGGCTCACGAATAAGATTCACCAACAGCCCAAGAAGAGCAGGACACGGTAAGTCATTTTTTATACAAGGAATTTAGTTTCACAGGTAAACACAGGGCAGTTGCAAAGTGACCAAAAAACTGCATTTCCAGTTTATTTTTTTCTTTATTTATACCCTTTCTTCCATGTTCCCCTGTCCCTCTTGTTGTAGTCAGGTGTGAGCCTGGGAATACCAGTTTATTAGGGCTAGGTGGGTGGGTCGTGGGGAAAACAGAAAGATGTCTAGCCTCCTCCTAAACAAATGTGCTTTGGTGCATTCTTAGTGGTTTCTTTTACAGTGTATTGAGCCCTTTGAATTCACACTTGTTTGAAAGCATGTGTGTCATTACAGTCTCTGCAGGAGTGCCGTGGTCAGGAGGGGAGTCGATAGATGTGTGGAGGCTTAGGATTACCAAGTGCTGTTAGGCTCCAACAATAGTGGGAGTGATAATGCATGGGATATTGTGGTTTGCAACTCTGTTTTTCAACAAAATTCTTGTATTTAAAATGACTTACCTTGTGTCCTGCTCTGCTTGGGTTGTGGGTAAATCGTAACTCTATGTATAAATTTGAATTTAGTTTTCAAGCATACAGGAAACAACACAAAAAATATTTTAATGCCTGTGCCTTGGTCTAATAGCGTACCCAACTGACTAACACACAGGTAAGACAAAAGAACACCACACAGCACCACAGAACTGTCCTATGGGCTGGCTCTACATCCTCATGACCTCTCTCTTCTGCCCTTGGATTGGTCTGCCTGAAAGGCAACAGGGAACTTAAACTGCAGCCAGGCAAAGCAAAAACTTTGCCAGGACAAAAACTGCAAGATGGCATACTCCGCCCACTGCATTCCGCATGTGGAAATAATAATTAAAATAATAAAATATACAAAAATGCAGTACCCCTCCAATACCTTGTCCGGAGCTTGCAACCACAAGGCCAAACCACCACATATATTCTGGTGTTTGCCTTTAAATAAAGGTAGAAACATAGCATAAAAGGGGTAATATTGAATGGTCTGAATAGTCTCCTTACCTCATCAGCACATTACCCTGAATGGCATACACAATAACATCAGCTGACCAAATGGTCATCTCAAGTCTTTCAACAGGATGAGCTACATGAAAAAGTAAATTCTAATTTGCAGGATATAGAGAAAGGTTCCCTTTTTCAAAGACTCATCAAAAGATACTATGTTGAGAAACAAAACATGTTGAAAAATGTGACAGTAACCTGCCTCCAACATATGACTTTTCAAATTAGGGGGTATACGCCTAATTAACTAATGGAACTTAAATGAGTTTTGGAATTTTCATATCAAGGTCATTGCCTACATTAAAACTGAGAGAAAAACAGCAGTCTGTCATTTCCACTGAAAGCTTATCTCTCACCTCAATAAATTTTAACGGCTATAAGAATGTTGGTTGTGTGGGGAAATGTGATTAGGCTGCTATTGAGGGTTAGATAAAAATAAAAATAAACCTTATCCAAGGCAGATGAATAATTCTTACAATCTGTGACTTATCTGTACATCCTAATTTCTTCTAGACCATAGGTATAGTACCTTCCTCAAGGTTATGATGATAGCAGTAATAGAAAACAAGAGAAGGCATTTCATTATTTTGTGCTATATAATCTTCAAAACACATTTTTTAATTTACATTACAAAACGTCGCAGGGGACAAACTTCTTCCATGTGTGTTCATCAGTAAAATATTTATATTAGATAACTATGCATGAATTCACCCCCAAAAAAGTTTTATGTCGAATAAATCAAGGGTGCATTGATTAAATGCAGTTTCATTTGGAGGAGGTGGTAATCAAAAATCAAATAAAATCAAATCCCTTTATTGTCACTCAACCACATACACAAGTGCAAGCAGTGAGTGGGTGCAGTTCCAAGCAACATAGCAGTTCTTACAATAACAATAAACATCTGAACAATTACAATAAACATCTGATTTTTACATAAAAAATATACAGTATAAGTATACAATATACTCAAATGTAGGCAGTATTTTCTTTAAATACAAATATACAAATTCCAATCATTTTGATTTATTATATTGGTGTTCTTTTGTTCAGTTTTTGTAGTTTAAAGTAGCAGCATGCAAGGTAACACGTGACATTTTCTGCTAAAAATAACACACTCTATTTAACCCATTCAACATTACTCACAATTAAATAAATAAAAAATTCTATGTCACAGCAGGATGTTTCAGTAGGTTATTGAACCCATTAAGTGCCAAATTTCAACACATCATTTTTTAAATCTGGCAACTTATTTTAAGATAACCACACAGTATTACTTTCATGGCTGTCATCTGTCACAAAACAACCTGTGTCATGCACTCCAAACATCCAATGTGTATATCATCATTTACCTAGGCTTGGGTAGTGCAGTGGAAAAACACCATACCCATATAAGGCAAATTTGGCCAGGTTCGGGGGTCGGGTCGAATGTGCCTGCATTAATGAGCCCCTCAAAATTTTGTTCACATTTGAGATTGGAAACCAAAATTGCAAAATTCGTGTTGGGAATGTAAACACAGACAAGAGAAATATTTAGCATTGTTATGCTTGCAGGTGTATAGATATTGTGCATTTGTATTTAAACTTAATAACATTGACCTAATTGTTTCCAAAACTCATTTGAAATTTTTGTACTTTTCTGCCCTGCAAAGCTATGACAAGCAATATTTGCTAACACGGTCATAAGAGTAACATGCAGAAATGCATTGATTTTGAAAGTAGCTAGGTAGCAACCATTTTAAATGCCCAGTGGCCATATATTGTAGCTAATGTGACATGCTATTGTTTAAATTAAAACTGAATCCTTCTTGGACATACTAGAGCAGAAACGAGATAATGCTTTGCCAAGGATTTCAGTCTCAAAGATTTGGTGTCTTGACGAGATTTTAAAGAAGTATTTTTTAAAAGGGTGTTGTAGGGAAAACAGTATTATAAGGGTACAAAATGTCCCATCTGTGCGGCCTGTTCTATTACAAAGGAAATGTGCAATTGTATAACTTTTACTGTCGGTTTACATTAGATTTCCTTCAGGACAGCGTCAAGTTGTGGTTAGCTTTGAGCAAGCTTTGAGCAAGAACTCGTCATGAACTTAGTAAAAACTGTGCTAAACGCAAATTTGTGGGTAGTCTGATTAACGTTTTTACAGGCAGTCTCCACTGCAGCAGAGAATGCCAAACAGGTCCCTGTGGCTGGGTGGGACGGAGATTGTCGTGGGGGAGATGGACTTAACAAAATGGCACTAGAAAAATGGGCAGGGCCATCTCACATTTTCTGCTGTGTTCTGGGAGAGAGGGTGGCGGGAGTCTGACTGAGAGTAAGGAGCCCATCGTGATTTGGATCAGAGAGATCCAGGCCCATTCAGAGGGAGGTCAAGTTCATGTGAGACAGGGAAAGGAACAGGCAACCACCCTCCTTGGCTCCAGCCCACATAGATTTAGTTTGTGCATTGTAGTTGTGCAATTGACTTAAGTCTCACAGACTCCTGTTGTATTTTCTTCAGTGTGCAGGAAACAAAATTACATCATGTTTGTTGTGTGGCCCTTACCGGGGCAGGCGCTAAAGTCCATGTTGTCTCCTGTGGGACCCCAGATCAGGTGCAGCCGAGGGCCATCTAAATCCAGGAATACCACAGGGAGAGGAGAGAAGACCCAGAGGGGGAAGCCATCCACGCATGTGGATCATTAATTAAAAAGCCAGCAGCGGCTGTTTGTGTCGTGCAGTGCAAGCTGTGGATGTTATGAATTTTTGTTACCACAGTACCAACCTGTAATCAATTCTGGTTTTATATTTACTTACATCCTGGTTCCAGTAGATGGATCCCAGCGACTCACAAACCTGTGACAAATACTTTGATCACATAGCGCGTATACCTATTCTTCGTCCACTATCTGTATACAAAAATGATTATCGCTCACACCTTTTTTGAGCCTTAGCTTGCATAATAATGAACACATTACTGTAATCAAGTATGATCAAAGACGGCTGCTGCAGCATATTAATTAGAATTCACATATCTAACACAGTCTTTAAAAGGTAAGTGGAAGACAGAGTATCTTGAATCCATATTGAATGATGCCTTATAGTCAGAGTCGTTACATTTAAATGTGTGTACACACTGTAAACGCAAGACTAAATTATTAATGTGTACTTCTGATAAAAAATGATTGTCAGTCAGTCATTAAGTCAGTTACCAGAATGATTTGTTTTTCACAAGTTGCAGATATGTTTATTTATTAATTCTTTAATTTATAATTTATTGGAGAAGATACTTCAAGGTTACAAAGTTACAAAAGTAGTCAATATCTCCACATTGTATTTATTTTTTTATTTTTTTAATCCCTCTCTGCCTCTTCCAAGCTGCAGCATTAACCCAAGGACAACACCCTCCGCCTCATCCTGACCTTGGAGAAATATCATAAGATTAGAGTAGAATAAGTGTAACAAATGTTTGAAAACAATAAAAAAATTAATTAAAATAAAGAAAGAAATAAATAAAGAAATGTAACATTTTTTTTATTTTAGAATAATCCCTTTAACAGCCTTGCACAAAAAGGATCTACAAAATGTGCAAAAGATTACAAACATTTAACCCATGATTGCTTCCCACCACCCATAGCGTTATTGCAATTCATGCTTTCATTATTTGCTGTAAGGAAACAGTTAGCTGGGGGAAGTGTATTAAGGCATGCCATTTATCATAAAAGTAGTCAATGGAGTCTGAAAGTGTGAATTTGATTTTACAGCAACATTTTATAGCTATTAGAGAGCAGGGTCTCCATTACTTTAGGCAGGGGAAATAAAAAAACAAAAATGTTCCAATTTTGACAAAACTCCAAACCTATAATTCAAATCTGCAGGACAGTCATTGGAATGATTGCATTCTCTGTGAACACTTGGGTGCAGTTTGAAATGGTGATGGAATAAAAACCAAATTTTAAATGGAGAAAACACTATTGGAATAAAGGTTTAATAATTTGGGGAAAAAATCAAAAAGCAACATGCCAGGACCAGAAGAGATGTAGAGTGTCAGGATTGATCCTCTAAAATGCACAAGTTTGTTTCAGGCGCAGAGTCAAAAATCTACGTGTGTATGTTGGCAGCCCGATAGAAGTTTATGAAAATAGGCAGAGCCAGGCCATCAAGAGCTTAGCTTTTCTTTTGATATTGTTTATAGAGTCTGTTACTTATTATAAGTGATCATCCACAGGAATACCTCTGTACAATTCCTCTCTGCCATTAAAAAGAAGGGAGATCTTTAGAGCAATTCAGAGAAGCTCAATTGCTAGGGTAAATAACAAGAGGGTTGAGGAACAACCCCAACGAGTTCCCTGATAAATACAAAATATGCAGAACATGTATTGCTTTCTTCTGGAGATGAAAAGCATGAAAAACATGAAAAGAAAACCCATTTAGGACAGGTTTAACACATCAATCAATCAATAAATCAATTTTATTTTTTTACAGTGCTTTTCACATGTTGCCATGCCACAAAGACACTTTACATATTGAAAAATACAGTATGTCCCAGGCCTGACCCCCCAAAAGCATGCCAGTGGCAACAGTGGCAAGGAAAAACTCCCTAGGCTGGCAGGAAGAAACCTTGAGAGGAGTGGAGGAGCCCATCCTCAGCTGGCCGGCACTGGGAGTAGAATTAAACACATGGGTTTTCGTTTCATGTACATCTCCAGAAGAAAGCAATACTTGCTTTGAGATTTTCAAAGTTTTGAAAAGATAAAACTTAAAATTGCATGAATGTTAGAGAAAGAATAATGCATTTAATAAAACTAAAGACTATACTGGGGAGAACTATTTCAAGTTGACCTTGCAATGTCTTCACCAGAAACCTTAATATCTACATTAAGAAGAAAGATTGGATGAGGGGAGCCACTGCTAGCAGGGTCCTTCCCCCTCTTTGGTAAGAGGGAATTGAAGGCCCATGTTGAAGTGATTGGTAATGTTTCGAACTCCATATATTTATTGTACAAACCTAGAGGTTGTAGAACCAGTTTGTTGTAAAATTTTTGAAACATTGTTTTGGTGCCCATCTAAATCTGGAGCTTTGCTGCCTTGCAGTGACATTATGGCGTTTATTATTTCCTCTAACTGCATTGGTGCATCATCCCCAGTTTCTGACTCAACTAATGTGGTTTCCAAATTATCAAAATATCTGATAGTTTCTCTAAGGTCAGTAGGATATACTGACGCGTAAAGGGAAGAAGAAAACTATTTGAAAGCCATAATGATTTCAGAGGAAGCTTTGGGTCTCTTATCTCTGTGATTAAGCGAGATACAGCACTATGTTTTAATTGATGGGAAATTAGCTATGAAACAAGCTATGTCACCATATTAATACAGTAAACCACCAGATTGCTACAGTAAACACTCCGCCTTAGTGGTGTGCAAAAAAGTCTGTAGAACCAGTCATTTTTAAATTTTCCTCCAGGGTAGGTTTGATTAATACTGGCAATCAAAATCAAGGATAGAGTTAGTTAATTTAAGTAGCTCAAGATTTGTCCACTTCAAAAGGGTTTTAACGTTTCCCATAAAAAGGAATGAGAAACTGAATCTGTTTTGTCTATAATAGTGGATATGACATCATTGAAAACTTCATTGGAAAGGAGAAGAGAATGCAGTATCCATAGGGGTGGGTCCCCACTTTGTAGAGAAATACAAAGATGAAAAATGTATTATCTATATGAGAAAGACTGATGAACATAAGGAAAAATGCAAACCTTTTTACATGAGGAATAGGACATCTCCAGAGGTTATATAACTTTTTTGATCCATCAAATCAGAAAAAGACGTCAACATGCCCGAGGGGGAAATACATTTGGGGTTCGACCGATCCATTTCAGGGTAAATAACACAATTGAGGTTTCCACCAAAGATCATCATGTAAGTAGTTACGCCTGGAAGGAAGGATATGAGTCTGTAAGCAAACCCTACATCATCATTAACTAATAAACTAGTGTTTAAAAGAGGGGGCCCGTTACAATAATAAATCTTCAACTTGTCAGACTAGATTTCAGTATAAATTATTGTTTAATCAAAACATTATTATTTTCCCAAACCGATGCGGATCAGCAAATAAAATACAGAGGCAAGAAAAAGTATGTGAACCTTTTGGAATTTCATGGTTTTCCGTATAAATTTGTCATAAAATGGGATCTGATCTAGGGAAGTCAAGGGTATTGACAAATATAATGTGTCTAAAATAATAACACAAAATAAATTCTGATCCTTCATGTCTTTATTGAACACACTCATTCAACATTCAAAATGGCAGTGGAAAAAGTAAGTGAACCCTTATAATTAATAACTGGTTGACCTCCCCTTGGCAGCAACAACCTCAACCAGGCGCTTCCTGTAACTGTGGATCAGACCTGCACATCGTTCAGGTGGAATTTTAGCCCATTCTTTCTTTCAGAACTGCTTTAGCTCTGTCATATTCTTTGGACATCTCATGTGTATGGCTCTCTTCAAGTCATTCCATAGCATCTCTATTGGGTTGAGGTCTGGGCTCTGACTTGGCCAAAAGGCGGATTTAGTTTTTCTGAAGCTATTCTTTTGTGGACTTGCTGGGTCGTTGTGCTGTTGCATCACCCAACTTCTACACAGTTTCAGCTGACGTACAGTCATTCTCACATTATCCTAAAGAATTGTCTGATATACTTGGAAATTCATCTTCCCCTCAATGATTGCAAGCTGGCCAGGCCCTGATGTAGCAAAGCAGGCCTAAATCATGATGTTTCCTCCACCATACTTTACGGTTGGGATGATGTTTTTATGGTGATATGCCGTGCCCTTTTTACGCCAGATGTAGTGCTGTGTGGTTCGTCCAAATAGTTCAATCTTAGTTTCATCAGTCTACAAAACATTTTGCCAATACCGCTGTGGAGTGTCAATGTGCTCTTTTGCAAACGAAGCAGTTGCTTCCTTCGTGGTGTCCTGCTGTAGATACCCTGCTTGTTCAATGTTTTACGTATTGTATACTCATGAACAGAGATGTTAGCCAGTTCCAATGATGCCTTCAAATCTTTGGCTGTCTTTCGGGGTTGTTTCTTTACCTCATTGATGAGTCTTTGTTGTGCTCTTGGTGTCATTTTGACTAGGCATTTTGACTGTCATTTTGACTTTTCACTTCTAGGTAGAGTAGCAACGGTCCCAAAGTGTCTCCATTTGTAGAGTTTTTGCCTAACTGTAGACTGGTGAATTTCTAAAGTCTTTGAAATCACTTTATAACCTTTGCCAGCTTTATGTAAATCAACAATTCTTGATCGTAGAGCCTCTGAAAGCTCTTTTTGGCGAGGCATGGCTCACATAAACGTGTGCTTCTTGTGCAGCCCAAACTCCAACAGTTTGAGAGGTTTTTATCAGTCAAAGTAGCTGTAGTCCACACCTCCAAACTCATTTTCTTAATGAGACTCCAGGTGTGCTAAAAC